>CAUYSK010047660.1:0-16031 GCA_963575035.1 Avahi laniger | reverse complement strand
AAATATGACTTTTGGGTAAAGGAAGCAGATTGATCATAAACATTGACTTTCACCCTCTCACCAATTCAAGTAAAACAAGAGGCAATAGATTTTTCTTTAGGTATAGAATGTGAGATGAGTCAATAACAACAAAATTATTTTTGATAAGGCAAAAAAGCAGATGGAAGAAAGGTAAATGATTTAGCAGATCCCTGAAAGCTGATGAGGCTACACCAATTGTGAGGAAAAGTAAAAAGCAACCTGATCCAGCCAGCAAAACCTCCCGGAATCTGGAAAACTCTCAGCTCCATGTGACCAGAAATGGAGGTAAAAGTTTAGCTAAAGCAAGGAGGACTAGTTGACTATCCATGTAAGAATTAGTTAGATCTCCAAATATCCTAATGGGCACGGCTAGATGACTGCCCTTCTCGCCCTAGAAGAGAAGCAGTTTATTCCCAATACGGATAAAACCAGGGCTCCGCTGCGAGACACCAGGAACACAGTGTGGGAGAGGAAATCATACCAAGGTCAGTGGGGGAGGAAACAGTGTTGGGACACAGTTTCTTCTCATTCAGAATGCAAACCGCTGGCAGCCTGGTCTACACTTGTGAGCAGGAGTCCGGAAGGTTCTTCTATGGAAAACCTAATTAGCCCTAGAATCAAGCCTAAAATGTTTCCTGCCATCAGGGGCTCAGCAAATACCCAACCAGCTGTGCTGAGAAGCCCACGGACCAGCTCAGAGCCTCCAGAAAGCTGCTTAGTGCCCCAACAAGAGATTACAGTCATTCACCAAATAAGAAGAGGGAATCATTAAAAAAGGATTATTTCACAGAACAACAAAATATTCTTAGAAATTAAAAATACAATAGTGAAAAAAGAAAATAAAGCAATAAAAGATGGGGAGACAATGATGACATGATCTTCAGGAAGTAGAACAAGACTGAAAATAGGAGCGAAATAGTAAGAAAACTGGAATTTCAGCCCAGGATATCCAACATCTGAATACCCAACTTAAAGACAGAAGAGAGAAAACGGAGACGAGGAAGACAGAATCAACGAAATGGGAACACCCTGGTCCCCAAACTCTCACTCTCTGAACTCAGGAACTGAATAGATGGGAAAAAAATTCTGAAGTATTCTCCGGAGGAACAGTACCTCTGACACTTCCCAGTGTCACTGCTTGCTATGTGAACTCAGTGTGTGAATCAATTGGACACAAGAGATTTCTGTATGGGGGTAGGGGGAGATCCCTGAAAGAAGGATTTAAGTTTAGAGAATGATAGGGCCCACTGAGCACCCTGCAAAACTTGATGAACACAGACCACACAAAGGCACACCACTGAGAAATTCAGAACACTTGGAACAAGATGGAACTTCTACAAGATTTCAGAAAGAAGGGGGGGGTAGTAATTAACAAAAGTAACAAAAGTACTGGGAATCTTAATGACACCCCAATGGAATCTAGAGTGGAAGGATGCTTCAAAACCCCAAAGGAAAATTATTTCCAATCCTGAATTATACAGTTACACTATCAGTCAAGTATAAAGGTAAAGATGTAATATTTTACACATGCTGCATTCCAAAAAGTTTACCTCTCATACAACCTCCCTACTCAGGAAAAAAGACACGCTTAGCAAGGAAGTGAGTAAATGAAGAAGGAAGAAATGATGGGACAAGGAAACAGGGACACAGAGAGAGGGTTAAGCCCCGGGATGGGGGAGGGCCAAGCACATGGCCCAGCACACCTGATGCCCCACAGAAGAAGGAGTTGACAGACACCTGCCGAATCTGAAAGCACTCAGGAGAATCAGACAACTCTGGGTTTGAAGCAGTGATAAGAACACTAAAAACAGAAAACACAGAGGGAAAATCTCCATGTCATTGTTCTGGGCAATGATTTTTTGGGATACAATCCCAAAAGCACAGGCAACAAAAGCAAAATAGACAAATGAGATTTCATTAAACTAAAAAGCTGTGTAGCAAAGAAAACAATCAACACAGTGAAGAGATAACCTAAGGAATGGGAGAAAATATCTGCAAAACATAAATCTGATAAGGAGTTAATATCCAAAATATACAAGGGACTCTACTCAATAGGAAGACAAAATAACCCAATTAAAAAATGAGCCAAAGGCCTGAATAGACATTTCTCAAAAGATGACGTATAAATGGACAACAGGTATATGAACAGGTGCTCAACATCATTAATCATTAGGAAAGTGCAAAAATCAAAACCACAATGAGACACCACCTCACAACTGTCAGAGTGGCTATTATCAAAAAGACAAATCATAACAAGTGTTGAAGATGTGGAGAAAAGGGAACCTCTTTACACTGTCGGTGGGAATTCAAGTTAGTACAGTCACTATGGAAAACAGTAGGCAGGTTCCTCAAAAATTAAAAATAGGACTACCATATGGTCCAGCAATCCCATTACTGGGAAATGAGACTGGTATGTTGAAGAGATATCTGCACTCCTATGTCTATTACAGCACTGTTCACGATAGCCAAGATACGGAATCAACTTAAATGTTCGTCAGCGGATGAATGGGTAAAGAAAATGTGGCACACAGACACACTGAAATTCCACCACCAACTCTGTAGGGACTCCTGAACACAGGGACATGTTTCAGGCACGATGCAAAGGGTGCTTGGGAGGTGGTGAGATGCAGAGCGCAACAACAGGAGGAGGGGAAGTGGGGGCTGAACACAAGGTGAGATGAAAGAGAGGTGCCTTCCTGGTACTAAAGAAAGGGGTGATGAGCTGAGGAGTCGGATGCCCTTGACTGTTTACAGAAGGGAATCGAAAACACCATCACCGCTCACCACCAAACCCCAGCCCCCAGGAAAAGAAAGAGACAGAAGTGGAATCAAGTAGAAAGAAAAGGGGATTAGGAACCAGAAGACAAGGATTCCACAGATTTACTGTTAAATAGGAAGAATAAGTTCCGACGTTCTGATGTTCCACTGCACAGCCAGGTAACTACAGTTAATAATATAGTATAGATTTCAGAATAGCTAGAAGAGATAATTTTAAATGTTCTCGCCACAAAGAAATGATAAATGTTTGAGGTGATGAATTTGCTAATTACCCTAACTTACGCATAGTATATGTGTATCAAAGCATCACACTGTATCCCATAACTATGTGCAATTATGTGTCAATTAAAAGTAAAATAAAACCTAAAAGAAAAAAAAGATAAGGATTCCAAATCTGGCCCCAAAATCGTCAAGGTATGTGACTTGAAACAAATTATTTTACCTTTCCATGACTCAGGTTCCATATCTCAATATATTTTTTTATAAAAAAAGGAAGATACAAATAACTTCTTAGAGTGATTGTGAAAATTAAACTACAAAATACTCTATAAATATCAGTTTCTTAAGCCCAGAAACTGGACAGCAGCCTAAATGTAAAGTGTCCCGGATTTGGCATCAGAAACGTGGTATACACTGCGTAGGTCATCTCTCTAGAAAAACTGGGTCACAGACAGGAATCCTTCTCATGGTGTGTTTACCTGCTACCCAGTAGGATAAAGCTAAGAATTACATGTTTTTTTTCGGTTTTCTACTAGTCCCATTCTTGGGACGATTATTTTCTACTGAAAATAATTTTTCAGACAGTCCACAGAATGGAAATAACAATGAGTCCATTTATCACAGCTGAGAACCAAGTTAATAGCCAGGGAAGCAGATTATCCACCCTGTCCAACATCACACTCCACTGTCCTGGCCAAATCACATCGCAGACGATTCAAAGGGAGAATGCTTCCCCTGAAGAAGGTTTCCACTCCACTTTCCTAAGTTTTAAAGTCACTGTGCCAGGGAAGCAACACTCGCACACCACAGCCATGACTAAAGAATCAAGTGGCATCAAACATCACCGCCTCTGCAAGTTCGCCCCTCCCAGGTGTCTGCCCTTCCCTCCTACTACCACAGCAGAGATGAGAAGTTGAAGGGCAACTGGCTTTCTCTGCCCTGCATACAACCCCCTCATCTCTGCCCCAGGAAATTCCAAAATACTCCACTCCCTGGCTGCCAGGCCTTCCTCAACGTCTCCGCCAATCGCTTGTCTTGCTTTCCCTCTAAAACATCAGCGTCTTCTCTGGTTGCCTTACGCTCTGCATCAGCCATGGTCATACCGGACTTCGTTAAGAACGTGCACGTATACCAGCTCACACCTAACCACAAGAAAGCCGCCACGTCACGCCTCCCAGAGCGCTGGGATGATAGGCACGAGCAGTCGTGCTTGGCATCAATTTAGCTGTATGTTGATAACGAGCATCTTCAGACCCTTGCTATAATAAACAAGTATCTAAAATAATTAAGGATAAATTATGTTCAAAGTACACTTAATATATTACATAAGCTATTCTGAATATTTATAGAGAAAAATATCACTTGACATTTATGGGCAAAAACAAACTATATTCTACACATACTTTATACTTAATATACATTCCTTGTAATAAATCTCTCAACTTTCCATTAAACTCTAAGTATCAGAATGGCAAGAAATACTCTCTATTTTCTTTGTCTTTCCTACAACTACCACTAACAACAAGGATTATCATGTGTCAGGAACCGTCCCAAGTCCTTTCAATGCATACATTTAATACTCTCAGTAACCCAAGAAAGTGGGGTTAACATCCATATTTCACAGATGAGGAAACTACAGAGAAATTGAAAGGCCGCCCAGAGTCTCCTGCTGAAGCAGTGGAGCAGGATGTGAACCCAGCACTCAGAGGCCGAAGCTGTTAACCACTCGACACACTGCCCCCATAGCCTCCCTAACAGCCAGAACGACGCCTCGTAAAAGGTGGAGGTCACATGCCTGGAATATTGGAACTAGCACAAGTTAAGTGTAGAAGGAACGGTTACAAGCTTGAATTCTCATGTGACTCTCTCTGGACTAGAAAATATTTTTAAAATATTGCTTAAAATTACATCAGTACATTGTTGGGGTGCGGGGAAGAAAAGCAGAAAACTTTTTGGCATGTCTGCATTTTGGTCACAATGAAGGGTAAAATGGGACCGAGAGACATACATTCACTGAAAAACGGGAGAAATATTCACTCTGTGGGACTAATGGGTGCAGAATATCACTATGAACACTTAAAGGCTTATTTATTAGTTATAAGTAAGAAAAGTATTTGAGTCATGTCTTTTTCATAAAATCCCAATCCCAATAAACATTTCCATTTATTCCATCATATAAAATATGTTTAGGGCATTTTAAATTTGAAACTATTCCAGAATCTCTCCAACAGATACTTCATACTACTCAAAGTATCAAAATTCTCAGACCAAAGAGGTAAGAAAACAACACATATAAAGTCCACCCCTAACGCCAAACACTGACAACCAACAGGCTATTCAAAACAGCTGGGACGATTCATAAAGAAGTCAAAGCAATTGACTTCAGAGTAGTCATTTAAACTTTCAGGTGCTTTGGTCGAAAATAACTTATACACAATGCAGAATTTAATAAAGCCATGAAGGGAGCTGCAGTCTGAAGCTGGAGGGTTTCGGGGTTTCAGCAGCATCTCAAGTCCCACAGAGAGTCAGCTCACCGTGGCCTGCCTCGGTTCCCTTACAGGAGAGCACGTCCAAGACCTGATCCTGATTGGAAAGGCGGGTAAGCAAGAGCAGGGGAGCAGGGCAGCGAATACTTGGTTTTAGAATAACAGAACTAAAAGCAATTTTAAGACTATCAAGTTCAAACGCCTCATTTTACAAATGAGAAAACAACTCAGGACTCATATAGGAGCACACAGCTTCTGAGAGCAGAACTCAAGTATCGGTGGCCAAGACCAGTCTCAAAACTGTGTTGCCTCTTCTGCTGATGCAATTTTTTGTTGTTCTTAATATATTAGGTTCTTGTACATTTTGCTAACTACATTAACATCAGTGGCTTTCATTCATTTGATGGTGTACTTTCCATTCGTGATAGAATTGCTTATATCTCATTTTCTAAAATAAAAACAAATGTCTGTGATCTTAATAAGAAAAAGGACTCATGAGCTTAAATGTCTTCAACATACATCTGTCCTAATTTGAAATTAGTGAGCAAAGATTTAACAGTGAAGAAAATAATAAAAGGTCCATTATCATACTGTACTTTGTACTGACACATATTTATTCCAAAACATAATAGGAGAACATCACACAACATGAAGAAAGTGAGAAATAATTATAATAATTAACATCTTATGGGCAAGGAAATTAAGACAAAGAGGAGTCATATGTCTTACTCGAGAACATCTAGCAAGATATGGAATAGGATAGCAGCCATTGACAATATTACTAAATATTTTTAAAGCCATCAGAAAAATCAGGAAAAACTATGATAAGAAAGCTAACCTGAAGTTCTAATAAGTCAAATTCTGTTCTTTACTCTCAACACAATGTCTTACAATCTTAGCATCAAATAAGTTGGAATTTAGACTTCTATTTCTCAAATCCATTTCATTTACTTATATGTCTTTAAAAAGCAAAACCCTAGCTGCAATTTATCAGAAGAAAAAAAATGATGATTGTGCTGATGGGCCACAATAACAAATTGATACAAGGCACTTACTTACTTTACCATCAGATTATCTGAGGACACCTGTAAATTGCATTTTCTTGGTTCCTTTACAAGACGCAACAGAATGCAACAAAGCATGCCCCAGTAGGTCTGGTCACTACATCACTGTTCTCATGGGATGTGCATCACCATCCACATCACAAAATGGAAACAAGCTATAGGCACAATCAACACCCTTTAACCTGTTTTCCACAGTGTCTTTACAAGGCCCTTCTGCCTCAGGGCTGCTTAACTTCTCTGCAGCCAGAGCTCACTGTGGCCCAGGCCATGAAACAGTAAAAATGTGTGCACAGGAGATTTTTCATGTAACATCGGAGGGTACAGATAAGCAGTGGGTGGCAGAGAAAAAAAAAAAACATCAATTTACTCTAAACACAGGCAGTCGGTGGCCAGTAAGCAATGAGGGGGTCTGGGGCCAGGATACATGGAGGCACATGAGGCCCCAGAAGGACAAAGAGCAGGCATGGATAATATCAAAACCACCCCAGGAGCAGTGGATGCGTACAGGTGGGCAACAAAGGCAGAGGAAACGGATGAGAAGCACTGAGCGTGAGCTGTGCCAACACCTTTTAAGGCTCTCCTGAGTTCAGGGACGATGAGTGTACCTGAGATTTCAAATGCAGACACCTGCCTGAAGAGGAGAGGAAGAGGAAATAGTCAGGCATTTCCCAACCACAAATGTTTTTAATAGGATCTGGGAGTGTAGGAGGTTTAAGAGAGTAGGGAGGAGGGAAATAGAGGAGGAGAAAGAGAAGAGTGGAGGGGAGGGACATAGAAAAGAAAGGAGCCCACACTGTGATTTGAAGAAAGAGAAATCCAAGGACCATATTGGGCGTACACAGCAGCCCATCAGTTACACAACATACATGTAACCCAAATTTCACTGACTGTCACTTCTTTCTAAAGCATCTGTTAGAGGGTTTGTTCCTGTATGTTTGCTGGAATTTTTTTAAGGCCAGGCTTTTATTGCTCACTTATCATTCTACTTACAGTAAAGATTAATAACACTGCATATGGTGCATGATGAATAAGAAATTCAACTCACATGGCACTACGCATAAAATTATGCAGTGTATCCCTCTGAGCGCATAAGAATTCAATTTAACACGAAGAGCTCCCTACATAGAAGGGAGAAGTGAAACTTATCTAAGTATTTGCCATGCTTTGGTCTACAAATAGGCACAGAAAGGTAACTGTGAAAATAAAAATTGCGTTACCCGACTACACTGTCAAACGAAAAAAAAGTCATTTCAAAGTTATGGTAAACTCCAACGCATCTAAAATCTACTCGACCAAAAAAGCCGAGATTGCCATAATTTGTTTTGGCTTTACTTCTACACGTAAAAGAGGAATGGAAAAATATTTAAAAGCCATGTCTGCCTCCTTTGGAAGGAGGGGTGGGTGAAATTCATCTCAGTGGAAAAATAAATCTGCATACTCCACCTCCCTCGTGGGGCCTGGTGAAGGAGGGAAAGGGGAAGACCTAGAAAAAATATTAATGGGTCTGCAGATGAGCAAAAGGAGGCCCAGAACTAGGTGCAGGTACACGGGCCACAGAAAGTTGTAATGCTTTGCATAACTTAGAGCTCAAAATTATTTTTTATAAGTTGCAGTGAGGGACAGAGAGAGAGAGAGAGAGAGAGAGAGAGAGAAACCATGAGTTGCCTGGCACAAGTTTTTGGATCCCGAGGAGGCAATTTTAAAAAACATGGCCAATATTCAATTTCAGGCATTGTTTCTGAACTTCTGAACTTTCAAGTTTCCCTTATCTTCAGAGTTTACCCAATGTGATCTTTATTTAAAAAAAAAAAAAAACAAGGGAAAGGGCTGTGTTCCTGTGTGGGTGGGGACAGAGTGCAATGGGGCCGGCCAGTTCACCATAGCTAGACAGATGCCGGGCCGGGGATCCAGCTGCCCGCAACCTCCACCCCGTCCCCAGGGACCAGAAGGGAACTGTGGTCTCCTCCCATCACTAATCTGACCAGGCCCCCAAAGAACAGGCCACAGCATGTTTTACACTCCACGAAGATAAAGCAATAGAAATGGTGGCTACCATGTACTTTTTAAAACCAGAGCACTGAGTGTAAGTCGAAATGTCTACAAATAAAAAAGATCACCTTGACGACATCACTGGGTCACCGCCAATTCCTAAACTGGAGTAACAAGTTGCTTTTCATATCCACCGACACATAGAAGAGGTGAGTTGATTCACTTGCCAGAAATTGCCAATGATGAAATTAATTGGATAATTTTAAGGAAATGTATTATTTTCAGCTTTGAAAACTGAGTATAAAAATTTGAATATTATTACAGACAGCAATTTCTTAAAAGTTACTTTCGCTATACACAAGGGAAATGAGGGTGAGAAAAGAAAACAGGGGAATGGTAACACTCAAAGGGCGAAGGTGAGCTGAAAGGAGGAAAGAGGCCAAGAAAGTACAGTGAAGAGAAGGAGATGAAGACAGAGATATGGCGATTCACAAGAGACAGAAAAAAACTGAAACAGAGCTAATTCAACCACTTTTTAGCTATGTGATCTTTGATAAGTTTCTCAGAACCTTAGTTTCCTCATCTGTAAAATGGACGTAAAGAAATGTAACTCGATTTTATCAGCATTTGAATATATGCAAAAGTAATATCTATAAAAATATATACTCAAGCAAGAAAGAGAGAGATTTTTAAAATATAAGGTGACCGTGAATGACACCTGCTACTGTGAAACATGGGATGGTAGTTCCTATTTTCTACTCTCTGAAATGGTCACTGACTTCTAGTGACAGGTTTGAACTTCTTGAATTTTACTCCAGATAAGGCATTTACTGCAGCCTACCAGAAGGGAAATTATTTTCTAGAACACGGAGGGGAGGCAGGGGAGAGTAGTACCATTGCATGAGCTAAATCTAGACCTTGGTCCCTGGATTCTCTTGTGTGGTCCAATGTTTTCCACACAAACGAAAATGCATCTTTCGAATCAGGGCACTGTACAATAAAATAACATTCATCATAGCAATGGTTCACATTTACTTTGTTCCCTTCGTGTACCAGGTATGGCACTAGGCATTTCAGATCTACTCTTTCGAAACATCACAACAATCCCTTTATTTAAGTTCTGTTACCAAGTTCATCTTACAAATGAGGAAACTGAGGCCCTAATATGTTAAATAACTTGCCCTGGGTCACATAGCAATAAGGTAGGAGTTGGGTTTCAAACACATACAGGTGGGTTCTGGAGCCTGGTTTTTAAACACTACACCAAATTTCATGATCCGTAAGTACCTTCTAAGTATTAGACAAAGGAAAAATTACGTCCAGGAATGCTTTAGTATCAGCATATTATAGCTGTTCTAATTTCCCAACAAAGCGGCAAACCGGTTACTGAACATACAGTAACTCTCAATTAGATTCATCCATTAATTTCCATGATACCTCCTAGATTGTCAAACTTCAGGTAAGAAAGATAGTTTGAGGTCTCAGTTTCTTCACCTGTAATTAGAAATACTCCAAATGATAACCCAAATTCTAGCAAATAATAAAAAATTACTCTGCAATGCCTGCCATACCCTCCCAGTAATCCCAAGGCTAGTCTGTTCTTTTTCCTACTGCAATATGGTGGAAATCTGAACAAAGGTCTTCTGGAATAGTTTAAGAAGCATCCTCCTAAAATAAAGGTTATGTTACTTTGAATTTCTAAAGTATTATAGAAAACAAGACCATGTATCCTTTCATACCTTGACTTTATATGATAGCTTTGTGAAACTTTTAACTGTTACTGAATGAGAAACATAAAGGTTGTACTTTTTAACTATAAATTTTAAGAACATAAGAATCTATAAGTTTTATTTTTTTATTTTTTGGGGGGCACTAGGGCTTGCTATTCAGAACAGAAGTGCCGATCGAATTTTCCTCAGTTGTCTGAGACTGTGGTTACCCTATTTCTAATAAACAAGGCAGCTTCCTGTCTTTGACTTCTCATTGCTAAATTAGGGTTGAATCTTGGCAGCTTTCACAGTCCTGACCCCTGAGTGCACTCATGCTAAAGAGTGTCTGCTTTGCTTCATTCCATATTGTAGGAAACTACTTATCAGGGAGTACCTCTTTTAAAATCTTGCTTTTCTCATCAGTGAAGCTGAAAAAGAGTTAATTTCTTACACTCAAAACTTAGTATCTCATTATCTCTAAATTTATCTCAATTTGGTGGATGTATCTGGACTTTTTCTGAGTCTCTACGGGGATGAAGTTCTGTATACACTTTTAGATCGTTTCGGAAGTGGTTAAAACAGCATCCTGTATGATTCTATAATCAATCAAATATTCATTTATGCTATTCTTAAGGATCCTTAGTGATTGAGCCCACAAGGCAGAGTTTATAGTAAGAAAATTAAAATGCCTTTCAGGTTACAAAACAGTTTTTTTTTAAACAAGTGATAGATTTTAAGGGCTTCAAAAATGAATTTACCAGTATTTTCTCCCGCTTTGGGGTTTTGCTGAAGTAGTTTACTGCCCAGCATGGTATTAGATTTATTTTGAATGTGCTAATATATATACATATTATCCTACTTCCTTTTGCTCACGATTTTACAGAATTGTGTTGGCAAAAGGCATCCTTTGCACTTTTTACCTTTTTGAGTTAAAAAAAATCCCTCGTGCTCTATAAACAAAAGGTTTCATCTCCAGCTCTCTACCATCACCATTTTTCTATTCCATGGCAACCTGCTCTGTTGGATGGTGTTGGTCTCTTAACGACAACACCCCACTTGAGATAACCTGAAAGGCTAGAGATCCTCTTCACCCTCCTTCTTCTGTGTGGGCCACTGCACAAGCCCTCATGCTTCCCGGAGATGTCAGAGCCCTGACCGGTGTGAAATGGAGCTGCTGCCAATCAGCAGGGAAATGTTCTGCTTCTGAAAACCTCTCTCTCTGAGCTTCCTCTGTGCGGCACCTCCAGCTGCCCTGGTGCACCGTGTCAGGGTATTAAAATAGCTCAGGCTTGATGACTTCACTAGTTCTCACAAACAGGCCAGTTGGCAGAACTCTAGTGCAGTCTGCTCCTGAGTGGAAGACTTTTTTTTTCTTCTCCCCACCACCCCCTAATACAAACACTTAGTTTCAGTTTGACCCTGGAAGAAGTCTCCTTTCTGAGGTTCAATTCAGCACACACTTAATGCAAAAATTTCAAAATGCCTTAAGTAGGCTTGAACTAAAAGAGCTAACCTAAATCCCAAACCAATATAGCATTCAGATTGTATTATTATTTCTTATGCTAACCATCAAGGACATCAAAACTGCTAGGTAAACTAACCTTACATAACATACTTCTATTTCATTCATGTTAGGGTCAAAGATCTTTCTCAAGAATATTAGTGATAACAGCTCATTTTTAAAGTCTTATTTCTCATGTTTACTGTTTTTCCACAAGAAAGGAGGTCGATATAAGATAAAGCAAAAATTAATTACTACTACACCTAATCAGTATAAGATGACAGAGAGCCTTTAAAGCATTCTGTTTTTTGTCATCACAAGCTTTAGTTATTAATGCTCAAGTGGATTTTGAAATTTAAAAAAAAAAAGTGTAAGACATTCATACAATGAACAGGATGTTCCAGATTAGACTACCAAATTTTTTTTAGTATTTATAATTTTCCCTTAGAGTTTTTTTTAACTTCCTTTTGTGATTACTACACACCAGCCAAAGAATATTCTATGACAACACAAAGTAGAACCTTCTGATGTTCCGGTATCATAACTCAGTGCTCTGTCCAGGCTGCACTTTGATTCCAAAGAGAGCATTTAGATTAACTGCTTCAGTGCCCTATGGACACAAGATATATGCCCAGAGAAAAAGCTTCCATATGATTCTATGGATGTGAGCTAATGAAATAATTTGTGTTTCACTGGCTTAAGATCAGTGTCCCCAAATGAGAGAAAAATCACTAACATTCTATTCCCAGCACCCCTCAGTTCCTGTGTCAGTTACAAACAGCATTTATTAATAAACAGCACCGCCATCTTGCAACCGTGATGGTGGGAAACCACCTCTCTTCACCAGTTTCAACCAAAACATCAGAGAGGAATTTTAGAGAACATACAGGCACATATACGACAGTGAATTTTTAAAATGTGTTTTACTATACAATGATTTGTTTATTTCACAAACATTTGCTGAGTACCTTGCATGTGGCAAGGACTACATATGTACGGCCTACAGAGATGAAGGTGCCACCTTCCTCTCCGTCAAGGATTTCATCACTCAATTTTTAGGTAAGGATCATAGAGCCACGTACCCTTAGCAAGATGATATATGGACTGCTGTAATTTTTTGTTTAGGTTAATCCAATGATTTAGAAAATCCGGTTTGATGGTATATCCAAGAAAGTGTTAGATTCCCTTAATTATAATAACCAGGGACATTTTGGGCATAGTTGAGAGAAATGGCCATGAAATTAAGAGTTATCATGTCCCTCTACTGCAAGAAACAAAGACAGAATGGAGATTTTGAATGCTGAAAGGTCAATTACAAATGCCATTACAGATATAATAATTCACTCAGTGATGGAACAGGCCAAGTAGTTTGTGATGGTGATTGCACTAACCATCAAATTTTAGAACCATAAAGGACCATATCCATAAATAATTCCCTGTATTTATTAAATATAGCCATTATCAACTCATATATGCATTATATTCAAAGAGCCTACATAGTAAAACTATGAGGTACTGCTTTTATGATCCTTTTAGATAATATTCTCATAGTTTTAATTAAGATATGAAAAAAAACCACCAAGAATAATAATATGCAATATGTGAGTATACACTTCTGGGTTTTGTTTAATGTTTAAAAAGCAAAGATAGCTGCCCACAGTAAGACTATCCTCCCAAACTGGACAGCACCATCACTCCTGCCTTGGAAGATGGCTATAAATTCATAGCCAACTCTTAAAAATGCGGCATCATTCCTAAAAAGGAAATGTGCAGCTTTAAGCAAATAAACCAACCATGGGTACTTTTAAGATCATTTTAAAGACTTATCCATAGCCCAAGACAAATGTCTACTAAGGAGAAAAAAGATCAGGCCCTGGGTAGGGGTTTAGGAGGCAAGATAGGCAGGGACATAAATAGCTAACTGTTTTTCAAACATTGGAAAATGGGAGCCCTCCTAAAAAGGAATACAAGGAAATCCTCAAAGTTTAGCAGGTCAAGTACAAACTAATAATCAGGCCTGCCAAGAAAGAATTTAAATAACCTTGCAAAGTTTTCCAAAGACAATAAAAAATGTTGCTTAACAAGATAAAACCTCTCAAAATGAAGTAGGGATTTCTGCAAAGCATGTATGTAAGATGAAAAAGAGTGCATATATAAAGTTGAATAACTATTTCCTGAGTTTTGATTAAGAATATTGCAAACACCCCTTATCTTTTGAAACAGATAGGTTGGAGGAACTAAATCAAACAGTGATTAACTTAAGGGAGAGTCTAAAGCTAGTTATTAAACCAGATATAACCATAGGAAAGACCTGATTGACATTATCATAGAGTTAAGGACCGAAGATTGAATTTGTAAATTATACAATTTGAATTACAACCAGCCACTATACAAAAGGATGCAGTTGCTAACAGGGGGCCTAACCACAGAATTTTCAAAATGAAGGCATTTTGATTATCGAAGAAACAACATAGTAAGGACAAAACAACCAGGAATTAATAATGTAATATGGTTGAGCACTTACTTTACTTGATAGCAATCAATGAACTGTAACAAAAACCACTTTTAAAAATTACATTTTGTCATGGTTAAAGCAGTAGATAAACGACAGAGAAACAGATGTATAAGTATGTAGACTCACAGGAGACAAGTGCTCAAAGTGGTCTTATTTAACATTTTTATAAATGATGTGGAGGAAAGAGTACAAAGCAAAGTAGGCAAGTTTGTATTACGCTTCTAGTTACCAAAATGCCAAGCAACAGAGATAAACATCCTTTCAGCATCAATCTGACAAATACGGTAGAATCCTTTCAACCAACTTCCACTTAACCAGCTGTCCAGGTTAACCAATGATCTCCAATCCCTTTGTAAATCACACTGACTGATGCACCTGGAAGGTTCCCAACCAGCTGGCTCCACTCTAAGCAGACTGAGTACCTCTGCTTCCATCGGCTAAGCCATATTTTTAATAAAGACCTTTGTATCCTAAACTTGTGTGTGCAGTAATACTTTATTATAATAATGTGATTTAATTAAATAATATATTAAAGAAGTGAAACAGGAATATAAAAAGCAGCACAGTATCTGTTTCTATGAAAAAATAAGTTGAAAGCTTTGAAAAATTTCAAAGATAAGTCCACTATAAAATAACAATTCTTAAAAATTGCCATTGAATAAGGTATGGGTATCATAATTGCACGATAATAGGAAAAATAAATCAGAAATCTTCAAAAGTTTTTACTTCACGTTAAAGAAAAACTGGAAATAACAGACAATCCATTATGGTTGTGATTTTGATAGGAAGGATAATATCGGACTGTATCTGTGGATCCAGACTCGAAAAAAGTCTTAGTTTTATGTTTAAATGAAATATTTAAGATATGTATATATCATATTCATGCTCCTCTACTTTAACTTTTTGACTAACTGATCAACTACTAATTTTATTTCTGCTGCAAGAAGGCTCCACAGTATTTATTGGGAGATCCACTATGAGCCAGGCACTATGAGAGGGGCTGTGAAGATAAAGAAGAATAAAGTTTTAGGCTTCCAGAAGGTCAAATGTAATGGAAAGATGAAGATGCTAACAAATCACTGCTATACATCATACTACGCATTGTAAGTAAATACAGTCTGTTAAGCATGGAAATGAAATAACTTAGTCCGGAGAGAGGAGGGTGAGTTGATGGCAGTGGTGGAAGCATGAAGAATGAGTCAAGTGACAAAAGAAATGAGAAGGCACGTTCTGACCAAGCAATCTGCAAAGGCAGGGCAGCGCTAAGCACCGTAGGTCCGGGATGCTAAGAATTCCCAAAGGGCGGAGATGTCGGAAACGCAGGGGGGAGCCAGACCATGAGGACAAAGCTATTTGAGTTTTAGATCATAAATGACAGGGAATAATTATATTTTAAACAAAAGAATGACACAATCATACTTGTATTTTAGCATAATTATCTTTCCCAACAGTTTAGAAAGTGAATGAGGGCAATATAGGAAGAGTCTAATCTTTAAATTATGAAAACGGTTTAATAAAAAAATATTTTTAAAAAAATCAGTATGGGCCGGGCGTGGTGGCTCACACCTGTAATCCTAGCTCTCTGGGAGGCCGAGGCAGACGGATTGTTTGAGCTCAGGAGTTCGAAACCAGCCTGAGCAAGAGCGAGACCCCGTCTCTACTAAAAATAGAAAGAAATTAATTGGACAACTAAAAATATATAGAAAAAATTAGCCGGGCATGGTGGCGCATGCCTATAGTCCCAGCTAC
>CAUYSK010047659.1:0-43072 GCA_963575035.1 Avahi laniger | reverse complement strand
TATTTCATTTAAAAGTGCTAAGGGAATACAAATGTTTTTGTTACATGGCTTGAGTCATGGCTATGAATGTGCCCACCACCTGAATAATATTCATTGTATCTGTTAGGTAGGTTTTTGCTCTTCCCCTTCTCCCCCTCCCCCCAGCTTGATTTCCAATGACTTTTACTTCTCTATGCACTTGTGTGCCCATCAGTTAGCTCCAATTTGTTATAGAGTACATGTGGTGTTTTTGTTTCCATTCTTGAAATATTAATACTTCACTTAGGATAATGATCTCCAATTCCTTCCAAATAGCTGCAAAGGCATCAATTCGTCCTTTTTTATGGGTGAGTAGCATTCCATGGTGTACATCATATTTTGTTAATCCACTCATGAATTGATGGGCACTGGGTTGATTCCAGATCTTTTCAATTGTGAATAGTGCTGCAATAAACATTCAAGTGCAGGTGTCTTTTTGATAAAATGACTTCTTTTTCTTTGGGTAAATACCTAGCAATGGGATTGCTGAATCGAATAGTAGGCCTACTTTTACTTCTTTGAGAAACCTCCATACTGTTTTCCATAGGGGTTGTACTAATTTGCAGTCCCACCAACAGTGTATAAGTGTTCCTTTGTCTCTGCATTCATGCCAGCATCTATTGTTTTTGGACTTTTCTTTTCAATAAAAGTCATTCTAATAGGAATAAGGTAATATCTCATTGTGGTTTTAATTTGCATTTCCCTGACAATTAGTGATGTTGAAGATTTTTTCATGTTTGTTGGCCATTTGTCTCTCTTCTTTTGGAAAACTTCTGTTCATGTCTTTTGGCTACTTTCTAATGGGGTTTTGTTTTTTTCTTGCTGATTTCTTTATAGATTCTGGATATTAACCGTTATCAGGTGTATAAATTTTGAGCATTTTCTCCCATTCTGTAGGTTGTCTGTTTGCTCTGTTGATTATTTCCTTAGCTGTGCAGAAGCTTTTTAATTTAATCAAGTCCAACGTATTTATTTTTGTTGTTGCTGTAATTGCCATTGGAGTCTTAGTCATAAATTCTTTGCCTAGACCAATATCTAGAAGAGTTTTTCCTATATTTTCCTCTAGAACTATTATGGTTTCATGCCTAACATTTAAGTCTTTTATCCAGCTTGAATTAATTCTTGTGAGTGGTGAGAAATAGTGGTCTTGTTTCATTCTTTTGCATGTGGCTATCCAATTTTCCCAACACTGTTTGTTGAATAGGGCTTCTTTTCCCCAGTGCACATTGTTTTCTGCTTCATCAAAGATCAGTTGGCTGTAGGTAGATGGTTTTATATCTGGGTTCTCTATTCTGTTCCATTGGTTTATGTCTCTATTTTCGGATCTATACCATGCTGTTTTGGTTATTATAGCCTTGTAGTATAGTGTGAAGTCCAGTAATGTGATGCCTCCAGCTTTGGTCTTTTTGCCTAGGATTGCTTTGTCTGTTTGGGCTCTTTTCTAGTTTCAAATGAAGTATAGAATTATTTTTTCTAGATCTGTGAAATACGCTAGGTTTTTTTTTTGTTTGTTTATTTCAAAACACTAAAGTAGTATTTCATTGAATCTGTAAATCACTTTGGGTAGTACGGACATTTTAACAATGTTGATTCTACTGATCCATGAGCATGATATGTTTCTCCAATAGTTTGTATCATCTGTGATTTCTTTCCTCAGTGTTTCATAGTTCTGAGTTCTATTTCTAGTTCCTCTGTGCCATTTATTATTTTCAACCCTATGTTACAGTTAACAAGTATCTCAGACTTTGTGTCACCAAAGCTGACATCATCTTCTCACACTCCAAATCTCTCAAACACCTAGGATTCATCCTGGAGTCCTCCTTTACCCTCACCCCTTAATTTAATCACAGACCAAATTCTATTCTTCCTGAACATCTCTAACATTCACTTCCATTGGACCCTCTTGCAATGCTGTAATTCATATCTCCTCATCAACCATGGAACTACAGCAACTAGCCTCTTTCTTTTTCTCTGATCTTACTCCTTTCAAATTCATCCTCCACACTACCACAAGACATCTTTTGAAAACTCAGATCTCCATGTCACTCTCGCACCTAAAACCATAGGAAAACCTGTAGTTTTCCACTTCCTAGGAGTGTAGTCCAGGATGCATAGCACAGAATCTCTCATCCTCTAGTTCTGCATTGTGCTACTTCCACCTTCATTCTACAGTCTAGTAGTAGCAAACTGATTCCAGTTCCCTAAACACACACTTATTTTCCAATTCTCTGCCTGTGTTCTGCCTGGATTGCTCTTTCTCTCAGTCCCCCTCTTCCAGAGCTTCCAGATTGCATTACCTCTGGGGCACCATTCATGCAGGTTACAATGAGTTGTGCCAGCAGTGGCCCCTAGTACCCTCAGCCCTACTTCTATACCTGGTGAAGTCATACTTTATCCTTAGTTCAGTTCAAACTTCACCTTTCCCACGAAGCTTCCCTGGAATTCTTCAGTAATCTGTGCAGAACACTTCTATCATAGTACCTTGCCATATTTTTTTAAAATTATCTGGTTGTGTATTACCAGACTTGAGGGCAAAGTCCATGACTTATCTTTGTAGCTCCAACTCATAGCACAGCACATCATCCATTCAATAAATGTTGGTTAAACTGAAATGTTATGTACATGCCATCTCACTTTCAGGACAGTGATTTGCTAGAGAGGAGGAATTCTGGCTTATGGTACGTATCTTTACATTCCACAGTCATACACAAAGCTGACTGAATATCAGAATCTCCTGAAGAGGTTTGTTTTTACATACAGTTTCCTAGAATTGAGCATATTACAAAGGTGCCATTCCATATCATGGAGGAATGGGTAGCAGCCATTTCTCCAAAAGTGTTAATTTTAATAATTTTCTTAGGATATATGATCAATTGTTTTTTAATAATTTGATTGTGATTAGGGAGCTAATGCTGAGTAAATAAAGACAATCTGTAAAAAGCGTAAGACACAGAGCCACTTTGCTGGAATGGATAGATATTCTGTTGGCATCTCATATTTATTTACCTGGGCATGTGTTTGCTCTAATGTTTACCTTTGGTGTTTGTGAGATATGCTGCAAGTAAAATTTCCAGGTCAAGATCCAAGTTTAAAGAAAAGAATAAGGCTCTGGAGTGAGTGGAATGTAATGAACATGAAGAAGTTTTTCAGTTTTAATATAATTTATTATTTTTAGCATTAAATAACTGAATACATTTATATTCAAAATTCCTTTATTATTGAAATCCCTGCAGCAAAAATAACTTGGTTATTGCCCATATAAAAACTCTCTAGCCCCTAATTTCCTCTTTCTACTGAAACAATAGTTTTGATAACATACTTTACATAGTGGGAAGTATCTTAGGAATGATACTGAGTTATAGCAGAATAGATTATATTTAATAAATGGTGTTGGCTAACTTCATGGAACTTACAGATGAGGGAAGGAGGAAATCATTAACATTGAAATGACTAAACCTGAACTCATCTTTTTTTTCCCTTAATCCAGCCTTCTTCTCACCTGGGAGAGGGATATCCTGTTTTATTTGACTCTTTCTACTCCCTCTTTCCTACATCCAATGTATCACCTAGTAGTATCGATTCTACTCCCTAAGCATCTCATGAATCTGCCCACTTTTCTCTAACGAACTTCCAATAGCTCAGGTTAGACCCCAATCATCTCATACCTGAATTTCTGCAATAGCCTCCTATTAGAGTCTCTCTCCCTACATTCTTGCACTTTTCCAATCCATTCTTCCAAACCAGAGCCAGAGTGATCCTTCTAAACACAAATCCAATCAGGTCTTTCCCCTGCTACACTCCTTCAATGACTCCCATTGAAACTCCTTACGGAGGCTAACAGAACCCTGCATTTTCTGGTCCCCGTATATTGCTCCAGCCTCATGTCTTGCCACTCTCCCCCTCAAGCATTCCTTTCCAGATACAGTGAAGGTATTTCAATCCTCTCACATCCTAGCTTTTGTATATGTGTTGTCCTTCTGCTAGCCACCCTTTTTCTATCCTTTTATCACTTGCCTCCTCACTTCCTCGAGAAAGCTTGACCTGACACCCCTCCCTGCCAGTTTGTGTTGGATTCTGATCTCTCTGCTCCATGAGGCATTTTATATTATGCCCATCATAGTTGCTACTGCCCTGAATGGTATTTATCAGTTTACTTCTCTCTTTTCACCTACCAGACTATAGACCCACTGATGGTAAGTATTATGCCTCTCATGTTTACTCCCATACCTCTAGGCTTAACACAATTCAATAGTTAATTGGTTGAATGAACAGATGCATTAATAAATAAATGAACACTATGATAAGTGTTATGATAAAAAATTATTATAGACCACCTTCAGGTTTAATGACTCACTAGGACTCACAAGACCCGGAAAACCCATTATGCTTAGAGTTATAGTTTACAATAGCAAAAGAATACAGATTTAAATCAGCGAGGAAAAAAGGTCCATAGAGCAGAGTCTAGGGAAAACGAAATGCAAGCTTCCAGTTATCCTCTCCCAGAGGAGTCTCACAGACGGCACTTAATTTCCCCAGTGACAATACATGCAAAGTGTTGACAACCAGGAAATCCCACCTAAGCCTTGGTTCCAGGGTTTTTACTGGGGGTCAGTCACAAAGGTATGGAGCATGTGCATGAATTATCTTACTCAGTCTCCTACCCCCCCACCCCCCACCCAGAGGTCATACTGATACACTGTGGTCTGGGGCCCCGGGTACGTAAAAACAGACATTCACCACAAATCACATTATTAGCAGAAACTATCCGGTATAGCCCAAATTCTCAGGTATAAAAAGATACTCTTTATCAGAAAGTATATTTCAAGGGCTCAGAGGTCATCTCCCAGGAGCCATTTAAGCCAGGTCCTGAAGACCCTCGGAATGTGCAGGGTTTGGGCAACCCAGGCCTCCTGAGTTAACCCTTTACTTATTACAGAAACTCAATAGACTGTGGGGGCTAAGAAAGGCCTGCCAACAGAAATAACATCGAGCTGTATGTTGAAAGACAAGTGTTAGCCAGAAGAATTGGCGATGGGAAACACTTCAAGCAAATGTAGAAGCAACATTAGCAAAGTCACTGAGGCATAAGTGAACATGGCTCTTTAGGGAACACTTGAAAGTAGCTCCTGTGGCTGAAGTCCCCTCTATTCATGGATTCTCAAGCTTCCATGAAGTTCCTATTGTTGCCCCTGCCCAATCTGAATTTATCTTCTCTTTAGACTGTTTTTAATTTCTTTCTTTTTTTTTTTAATTTTTTTTTTTTTTTTAGAGATGGGGTCTTGCTCTTGCTCAGGCTGGTCTCAAACTCCTGACCTCAAGTGATCCTCCTGCCTTGGCCTCGTAGAGGGCAAGAACTACAGGCATGAGCCAACACACCCAGCCAGGCTGTCTTTTCAAAAAAACTGGAAAAATAATTCCTACATAATGCCATATTTTTTCTAATCTACTTTTTACGGCATGCGGAATTTTTTTTCTTTCTCCTCTAGTCATGAAGATAGATCCATGCAGAACTTTATGCCCTCAGTTTCTCAAATAGTTTCTTTCAAAATATGATCTACATTTATTTTGAAACTCAAAAACTAAGTATTTATCATTTTCTTTCTTGTTTTTAAACAATCTCTCCTATGCATAGTTGGATCAATGTGCCCTAGTTACTTCCTGAGTGGGAAGAATGGTAGGACAGCAGAAAATATCATGAAAGAGGAGTAAGCTAATATCTCAAACATAATCTCACTACATTTATGTATGTCCTTGCCAATTTCTCAAGAGAAGACAGAGTCTTCCATATCATTTGAATTCCCAATAGCACATTGCTCATGAATTTATATTAGGCTAAGTCTGCATAGCCACGCTCCACTACAATTAAATAAAATGATAAATGTGAAAACAGTATATTGTCTATACCCAACAGACTCGATAAATTATTGTTGAAACGGAACCCCAATACTTTAAGTACCATTTCAAATTTCTCCTTCATCAAAAAGGGTAACAACTTGAGTGTATGTAGAATTCAAGGCTTGAATGAAGTATACTCTCTAATCAATGTTTAAAAAAGTGAATTAGGGCCAGGCTTGGTGGCTCAGATCTGTAATCCCAGCACTTTCGAAGGCCAAGGTAGGAGGACTGCTGGAGGCCAGGAGTTCTAGACCAACCTGGGCAACATAGTGAGACTGTCTCTACAAAAAAAACTTAAAAATTAGCTGGGTGTGGTGGCTCGTGCCTGTAGTCCCAGCTACTTGGAAGGCTGAGGCGGGAGGATCGCTGGAGCTCAGGAATTCGAGGTCACAGTGAACTATGAGCAGTTCACTGCACTCTAGCCTGGGCAACAGAGTGAGACCCTGTCTCTATAATTAAAAAAAAAAAATTAATTAGGAGGTTATTAGGCTGAGACAACTCTAGCACCCTGGGTTCCTACTAGCAAACCAAACCCAGTAAAATGAAACTTAAGCTTAACCAATCAGAAACTGCCAACTAACCTCTAACTAGGGACTTTACACTTTAACCAATCAAATATTTTCTTTGTCTTGCTCCCACAAACACCTTATAGAAGTTTTCCTGTCATTCCCCCTCGGTTGAGTCCTGAACCAACCACTTGAGGTCTGCACTGCCCAATTCATGAATTTCTGCCTGTACAAATAAATTCTTTAAAATTTTAATGTCTAAATTTATATTTTAACAAAAGCAACCAAATTATATAAAAGTTAAAAACTAAAACTATACTCAAACTATACAAAAGTAAGTCATATAACCAAAACGTTGTACCCTCATGATATTCTGAAATTTAAAAAAAAAGAAAAAAGAAAAGGAGGAGATCCTGCTATTTGCACACATGGATGAACCTGGAGGACACTTTACTACATAAAAGAAGCCAGATACAGAAAGAAGAATATTGCATGGTCTCATTTATATGTGAAATCTAAAAAAAAGAAAGGTTCAATATACAGAGATAGAGATTAAAACAGTGGTTACTATGGCAGGGTGGGGAGAGGAAATGGGGAGATGTAGGTCAAAGAATACAAAGTAGCAGATATGCAGGATACGCAAGTAAACAAGTCGAAACCTAAAGGACAGCAGAGGACTGTAGCTAATGCAGGCAGACCTCATTACTGCACCGGCAGATATTGCCTTTTTACGAATTGAAGGTTTGTGGCAACCCTGCATCCAGCAAGTCTGTTGGTGCCATTTTTCTAACAGCATATGCTTACCTCTTGTCTCTATGTCACGTTTTGGTAATTCTTGCAATATTTCAGATTTTTTCATTATTATTAGATCTGTTATGATGATCTGTGATCAGTGATCTTTGATGATACTATTGTAATTATTTTGGGGCTCCAAGAACCTTTCCTATATAAAATGGCAAACTTAACTTAAAAAAAACAACTAAAACTAAAATTTTCCATAAGAAACTATTGGGGTGGGCAGGGGTTGGGGGTGGATTAAACTAGGCTGTATACCCAAGGCCAAAACCAAATTAAAGAATGCCTAAGGAGAACCAGGCAGAGGCCTAAAAGAAATCTCAAATACCCTCTTCACCATGGTAATGCTTTGTTTAGAGTCCATGGGAGTCTGTATTTAAGGAGATAAAATGTGAATGCATGTGCTAAAGAAATTGCCGGGTTTTCTCATGTAATGGCATAGGCTCCATGAATGGTTAGTGATATTGAGAATGATGCATATGGAAACCAGGAAAAAAGAGACAGGAATTGCTAAAAGAAAGAGAAACTGCAAATGTGGGTGCTGAAACAGAATTTGTGTGAACTTAATTTTTGAAAGCCGTATAAAAGACTGAAAATGAGAACAAAATATTAAAGTTAATATTACTGCTCAACTGCAAAGCCTCCTCCCTCATAAGATGACACATGTATAACCGCAAAGAGAGATTTTATTTTAGATGTAAACATTTCAAAGAATATTGTATGACCCTGAGCGTCATTTCTTTAAAAGAGAATAAGCTGTGCGAAGCTAAAGGCTTGTGATTTTACTGAGAGTAAATGCTGATAATGTAAAGCTATTTTGCAAACAATAGCCCAGTTATTAGGAAGAGCTCATGACAGTCTGCAGAACCACCTGTTTCATATCTAAGACACAGTAAGTATATTTTAATACAAAATCTTTAAGTTATTCTAAGACATTCTGAATTTGGACCAATATTATCATCTTATGCAATGGGCCAAAACTCAAATGTATGGATGGCTTCTCTCCTGATCAGCCTTGTATCAATTGTCAAAAGAAACCAGAGAAAATCGGCTGAAGGATGGCGTCCGCATTGTTCCTGACCTAACATTAAAGTTGGCCTATTCCAAAATCAGATCAAAGACATAATTATTCCGTTACAAAAACACAGAACAATTTTAAGGAGCAAGAGAAAATGTTAATGTGGTCTGAAAGTCCCGCTAGCATAATGAACCAAAAACAACTCCAAAAGTCTCCTCCAAATTTTAATTCACATTAATTACAAATGACAAACACAGTTAATAGAAGCCGTAATGGTCTGAACTAATTTGACTAAGCATGCAATGCAGTGTTGGCAAGGTCAGGATTTTGTGCTCAATTACTGCTCATTCATGCTAACTTTACAGAAACTGCTTTGTTTTGTAAGAAGGAACAATGATCCCACTATCCTAAGAACAATTAACCAACATGACAAGCTAAATAACAATCCAATGGGGGGTTGCATTTAGTTAGAATCCTAAAGGCACTCAAACAGACACAAAAGTCTATTTGTAAATTGATTCTGTTTATCACAAATCTGTAAAACTTTCCCTGAGACAGTTTGTGACAACATATGAAGGCATCAAGAGTGTGGTCAATACAGGAAAATCCATCCACCAGGAAAAACGACAACAATTGGTGGTGGCAGAAGTCACACATAATCAAAATGGCGACTGGAGTTAGCACAACATAGAGTAGCGCCCGTGAAACTGAGGGTCTGGACTCTGGATACTGAACATAGCTGTTTTCAGATCTGGAAAAATCAGAGGGGATCCCCTCTTTGGGACAGACCCCTTTCTGATTCTCTTTTATTAGGATGAAGGGAAACTTCACTACACCAAGAGACAAAAACAGGCTGAGAGGTTTGTACTATCACTTATTCTCCAAAACAAAAAATGAAAAAAAATGCCGCAGCACGTGTCACCCAAGCATTGTCTAACCTGCTGCTACCCTCTGCCTTAAGGTGAGAGTTTTTAGTTATCCTGATGGTCCAGAGCCCCAAAACTGTTCAGTTGGCTAGTTCCTGGGGAAGGTACAAAAGAGATATCTGCTACCTGTACCAGCAAGGCAGGGTGACCACTCCAAAGGAGGGAAATGTTTTCGCCCCTGTCTCTGCTTTCCTCACAGCAGAAATTGTGGGCCAGTGGTGCTATCTAGTCACAGCTTTCTTAATGAATCCGTGACAATGAGGAACAGGTGTTTTCGTTTCTTAAATAAAAATATTTAAAAGGAACAAAAAATTGAGCAAGCATACTTTTTAGATAAATGCTTATTTTTCACAGACAATGTGTGAACATACTCTGCTTTGTTCCAAGTACACAGTCTATGTTCTGGGCAGTGTAGAACAGTGTCCACCACATATACAATCCTTCTAAAAACTCTGGGCAATTGACATTGTTACATACATGCACATGCACCATGTATTATTTGGGACTGTCTTAACTGTAAATGTCAGAAGTCCAACACGAATTTTTTAAAAATATGTCTATTGATTCACATTTCTGGAAACAACCCAAATATCCACTAACTGATAAGTAGATAAAGAAAATGTGGCATATCCATATGATGAAATATTATTCAGCCATAAAAAGGAATGGCATACTGATATTTACACTACCACATGAATGAATCTTGAAAACAACCACCATCTTTTATGCCCACTGCTGTAATTTCATATCCAATCCATAAATCCCACCGTTTCTCACTGTTCATCAACTTTCTCTTGGCTTTATATCCTGAGCTCCTTGTCTAACCTAGATTTCACAGTCCTATCTTTATAATCACTCTTCTGCAAATATCCATAACCCTTTTGCCCTCTCTCCCTTTGTCATCCTTGCCTAGTGGATTAGTCAGCTTGGGCTGCCATACCAAAATACCACAAACCAATGGCTTAGACAACAGAAATATTCTCACAGTTCTGGAGGTGAGAAGTCCCAGATCAAGGTCCAGCAGGGTCGGTTCCTGGTAGGGGCTCTCTTCCTGGATTGTAGATGACTGCCTTCTCACTGTGCTCACGTGATGAGGAGAGAGAGGAAAAAGCCTGAAAGCTCTCAGGTGTCTCTTCTTATACGGATATTAATCCTATCAGTGCCCCACCCTTATGACCTCATTTACCCTTAATTACTTACTCTAAATGCAGTCACATTGGGGGTTAGAGCTTCAACATATAAGTCTGACAGGGGACACAATTCTGTCCACAGCACCTAGTAAAACCCCAACCTTAGATGAATCCTAACCCTCACTTTTTCCATGCCTGCACCAAACAATTAACCTTTGCTTGAAAAAATTCACCCAGCTGAGTAGTTTCCCCTGAAATTCATGATTACAAACCTCAAAGGGCATGTGGCACGCACCGCTGTCTGGTCATCCCCTTGCGTTTACTGAGTAGACTTACTCCTCCATCCCCCAAAATAACTTCTTTCCTAAACTTCACTCACCTTCTCTTCCCCACCACCCCTGCTCTCAGCTACTGTCCTTGCCTCAAACTTCATTAGAGATTGAAGCTAAATAAGTTTCCCTAATCCCCCCTTAGGCAAACGTTCCAACTCACCTGCATCTGTTTCCAGCTTCACATTCTCTCCCACCACAGGGACGGCTACTTTCCTCCTCCTGGGTTTATAACAGGATGTTGAATGAGGGCTTTTCATGTAATATTAAAATTTGGGTTAAAGCTCCCAAACTGAAAACAGCGAGTGATAATTACCCCAACATTCTATCAAATATAAGATAGCAGAACTCGTCCATAATTGTCAATTCCCATCACCCATTCCAGACAAAAAGAACACTAGGAATTTGGAAGTGGGATTGAAGAGAGTTACTGAGGTAGAGAGTTGCCAGCCTAGTTAGAAATGATGTGACATTTTTCTTCCCCTCTCTGTGGAGGAAGACAGTCCCCCTTGGCCATCCCCATGCTCAACCAAACCAAGCAATGGGAGTCCAGGAGAACCATTGGTAGAGAATGAGGAAAAGATTGGCATCTCCCTCCCCAAACAGACATTCAGTAAGTCGTACGATAGTCCCGTGTTATCATGAAATGTGAGCCAAGCCCAGGAAGCAAGTTCTCAGGAGGACGTGACATATGTCCCCTAGAGCTAGAGGACCTGGTAGAGTTTAAATCCATTTTTTGATGTTTAATTTCTGAGCATTTTAAATCCCACTGCTTTGTCTTCCCCTTGTGCCCTACCTAGATCTGAGCAAGTGGACGAGAAAGCTCAGGTGCTCCTTCCCTTGGCACTGGTGGGAGACTCAAACTACCCAGCCTCTGCTCACCCTTGCACAAGGCCTCTCAGCCCAGCCCCGCCCCATAACCGCAGTAAAAACTCCAAGCCAGTCTCCTCTTCCTACTCTCTCAGGCCATCTTCAGACCAGCTTGTGAAGCCTTTCCTGCCTGCTCTCCCAAAAAGTCTCATTATGTCAGTAATAAACCTTTCTGTACTCTCTCTCGGTGTGTGTATGTGACATCATCAGTCTTGATATCCAAACCAAATTTGGGGTGAGGGTCCATCCTGCCACTACAAAGTGGCCATACCAGGGACACTTAAGATATAGATACTAGGGCCTGCTTCCCACATAGAGAATTTGGAAGGCAGAAGTTGACTGGAGCCACCTGAAATGGCAGGGCAAGAAAAGAGGTCACTAGTTGAGACAAGCCACAATTCTACCCGTTTGGGGTGCAAGGATGTATGAGTCTCCAGGCCAAGAGAACTTAAGAAATCCATGTGGAAGGTACCTCACCCAAGAGGGCTAAGAGCCAAAATAAGATGATCTCAGCAGTAAGAAGCTGTGCAACAGACCATGAGAAGAGGAAGTTGGAGGTTACGCAAGGTCACCCAGAGAGCACGCACATTGGGAAACTGTGCAGTTTGCTGGTCCCAACAGAGGTCCCCCAGATAACCCACACCTACATCCCACCTCACGGCTGACTTTTGGATGTCTGCAGCAATGGCAGAAGTGCCATAAAAATTGTGGGGGAAGGCCAGGCACGGTAGCTCACATCTGCAATACCAGCACTTTGGGAGGCTGAGGTGGGAGGATTGTTAGAGGCCAGGAGTTCGGAACCAGCCTGAGCAACATAATGAGAGCCCATCTCTACAGAAAATAGAAAACTTAACTGGGCATGGTGGTACTCACCTGTAGTCCCAGCTACTCGGGAGCCTGAGGCAGGAGGATTGCTTGAGCCCAGGAATTTGAGGTTGCAGTGAATTATAATGATGCCACTGCACTCTAGACAGGGCAACAAAGCAAGACTCTGTCTCTTCTTTAAAAAAAACTTATGGAGAAAAAATGAGCCTGAAAAAATAGTGAAAGAACAAATTATACG
Source organism: Avahi laniger (assembly GCA_963575035.1). Classification (NCBI taxonomy): domain Eukaryota; kingdom Metazoa; phylum Chordata; class Mammalia; order Primates; family Indriidae; genus Avahi; species Avahi laniger. The sequence goes on along the minus strand of CAUYSK010047659.1, from coordinate 30,522 downwards.
CTTTCTTCACCTCTCTGGAGGTGGAGAGGAGTGGTCTTGAATTGTATGTGAAGCCTCTGGCTTCTGCTTAGGCTGTAGAAATATGGAAAGAACATCCCATGCTTACAGCAATGATAACAGTAACAACAAAACCAGACAAATTGAAAATACACAACTCTTCTTGACCCCATCAGAGAAGTGAAGTGTTTGGGCAACCAACTAGCTGGAAATCTTAAGAAAGATGGACACCTCCAAAGAGAGGTGGGACATGATCTCTTACTTACCCGGTGCAGTCACCGCTAAACTCCTTGGCGAGAAGAATTCGACCAAATATTTTGACTAATTGCTAAGAGCTGTGGGTGGGATATTGCTATGGACTAAATTGTGTCTGCCCAAAATTCATATTTTGTAGCCTTGACCCCCTATATGATGGTGTTTGGAGATGGGGCCTTTGGGAGGTAATTAGATTTAGATGAGGTCATGACAGTGGAGTCCTCATGAAAGAATTAGTACATTTATAAGAAGAGACCAAAGAACAATCTCTTGTCCTTTTTCCCTCTCCCTCCCTTGTCTCTCCCCCTGCCATGTGAGGACACGAAGAAAATGGCCATCTACAAGCCAGAAGAGGATTCTTACCAGGAACTGAATCAGTCAACCCCTCCATCTTGGACTTCTTGGCCTACAGAAGTGTGAGAAAAAAATTTCTATTGTTTAAGTCAACCAGTCTGGCCCAAGCCAACTATGAAAGCTGCCCAGAGAATGTAGAACCCCTAGGGGCCCCAGACACAACAGGAATTTGCCAGAACTCACAAGCTCTTCTCCATGGGCTTCTTCGGGTAAGGGCTGAGAAAGTGTCCCTCATGGCACAGGCCTGAGGAGGGAGGACAGCAGTCACTGTGGGAAAGGCAGAAGCCCCACTGGATCCTTCTTCCCTATTTCTCCAAAGGAACAGATACCTTAGAAACTGTGTGGAGGCAACAAACACTGACGCCCTTCAGACACTGTGAGAACCCATTGCAGCCGGGGGAAGAAACAGAACACAGCCCCCCACCCCTGAGAAAGGGCAGAACACAGACTCAGAGCTGGGAGGGGCATGAGCACTAAAAACGCTACCCCCGCCCAAGACCCCAGGACAGAGTGCCTGCCTGAGACCCAGGGCTAATCACAACAGCAAGCCCGTCACCTCCCAGCTCCTGGCTAACAAGCTTCTAGTAACAAGCAACGATCGATCGTCTACTGCTGGGAGAGAGGCATGCAAGAGTATGGAGAGACCCTCTCTGAGGAGCAGTGCCAAGGGAAGCAGGAAAGAGAGGGCACACTCAGGCAAATTCTGAAGAGAATTTAATGAAAGCGCTATGTGCAGAGGGGAGGACAGGTCCCAGGGCTAATGAGCAGTGCTGCAGCACTGAGGGACTAGCAACAGCGGGAAATTCTCACAGCCTGAGCAGCAAGGAGGAGAAGCAGTAGAATTGGAGTGAGAGCTGGAGCCAGGCAAGTGGGGCTGCCTGGCAGGAGCTACAGTGGCTGAGACACAGCCACTGCCACGCCATAAGGAATTATGGCTCCTAATTTTTGGTTTCTCTCTCCTCTTGCCCTCTGATCTCCTGCTGGTACCTCCCATTGGCTGACCCAACCAAAGCCAGAGGGCCAGGGAGCTAGGGTGTTGCAATCCATAACGATCAGTGCTCTGGGGCACAGAGCAGAGCCAAGAAGGGTAGAGAATGGATGGAGGGGGCAAACGGAAAACACTGAGTATAATGCATCCCAGCACTCCTCCTGCATCAGTGCTGGCTCCAACCCCACGGCCTTGGCAGCTTCTCTCTCCTCATTTCTTTTCTCTTTTCTCTCTACTCTCTCTCTAAGTGATATCATGCATTTCCATAGTTTGTGATGTCAATGGCATGATGGTTACTTTTATGTTTATATCATCCCAGTCCTCTCCTCTGAGTCCTACATTCAGATCCTACTAGCAGTTGACAGCTACTCTCAGGTGCCTCAGACCTTGCATTTCTGACCCACCTGAGCCCAATAGTCTTAATTCTTCCCTCCTTGTAGCCAATTCATCAGCAAGTCCTATTGATTCCACCTCTAAAACATATTCCAAATCTGTCCATCCTTTCTCCTTGTCACCCCATGCCACCACTTTACTCTTGATCGCTACATTTCTTCCTTGTCCTCCTCCAATCCATTCTAGACTTAGCAACCAGATGGACCATCTCAAATTGAATAGATCATGCTACTTCCCTGTTTAAACTTTCCAGTGCTTTCCTACATCCGGTAGCATGCTCTGCCTTCCTCTATCTCATATCCGCCACACTCCTGCTTACAACTGTATATCTACACTTGTTTATTATATCTCAAACAAGAAGGAGTACAGTTAATCAAAGTATGCACCTAAACTATCCACACAGTTTTGCCATCTCAATGGTAGCTTGTTTATGTCAGCAGCGAAGAAGCCTGGAGAGCGAGTGGTGCTGAAATCACAAAAGGTGTTTTCCACAGCTTGTTGAGAATTCAATATGTTTCCTTGCAAGAAGTGGTCTAAAGCCTGGAAGAAGACGTGGTCAGTTGGTGCAAGGTCTGGTGAATACAGTGGATGACAGAGAGTTTCCAAGTCCAGCTTCTGTAATTTGGGCTGCGTTGTTTGTGCCACTGTGGTTGAGCATTGTCTCACAAGAGGATTGACCTGTCTCTAGGGACCAACCTCAGCTACTTAATCACAAGCATCCTAATAATTTGATTGAATTGGTTACAGTAGACATCCACTGTAATCAACTGACCAGGTTTCATGAAGCTGTAGTGGATAATACCAGTGCTGGACCACCAAACAGACACCATTAGCTTTTTTTGATGCATATTCAGTTTGGGACTATGTTTCGGCACTTCATCTTTATTAAACCATTGTGCCCAACTCTTGTGATTATCAAAAAGAATTCATTTTTCATCACATGTAACAATACAGTGTAGAAATTGTTCACCTTTATGTTGTGACAGCAAAGAAAGGCAAACTTTAAGAAGATCTCTCTTCTGACACTTGTTTAATTCATGAGGTACCCATCTATCCAGCTTCTTTACCCTGCCAATTTGTTTCAAGTGGTCCAAAATCGTTAGAATAGTAACATCAAACCTTGTTGCTGATTCACACGTAGGTTGAGATGGATTCGCTTCCACTACAGTTTTCAGCTCATTATCCACCTTGGTCTCAGGTTGCCCACATGGCTCACATTCAAGCTTAAAATCACTACAATGAAACTTCTCAAACCATCAATGTACAGTGCATTCATTAGCCACATCCTTCCCAAACACTTTGTTGATATTTCGAGTTGTCTGGCTGCATTGGTTCCACGACAGAACTCATATTCAAAAATAACATGAATTTTTGACTTCTCCATGGTTTCACAAAAATTGCTCTAAAAATAAATTTGAAAGATAATCACAAGCCAAAACATACGTTTGCAAGACTGAGGATGTACATTCACAATAAAATCAATACAAGAAGTGTCAAAGTGAAATGTCAGAGATATCAACTGTCAAACTTAGTACTTAAGGAAATCAGACATTTCATACCTAATCTAATAATACAGTGGAAGGACAGACATAGATTGTACCCATAGGTCTGCCTGGGGAAATAAAGGAGGAGCGTACTGAAGACTGAGTTTGCCAGATTGACACAAGGGAGGAGCGTGTGCCAAGCATAGAGAATCATACATGCAAAGGCACAGAGGAAGGAGAAAGAGTGGCATGTTGCAAGGGAATAGGAAGTTCAGTGTACTCGGAGTGTGAAATGAGAAGATGTAGGGAGGAAAATAGGTAGTAAGTAGAAGTTGATGAGGCTAAGTAGGAAAAGAAAGATTTAGTCTATGCAAAGCAGTTTGAATTTTATCCTATAAAGACATAGGAAGCCAGTGACGAAGTTTAGTCAGAATGGAGACACAATTACGTTTGTGATTTAGAAAGATCCCTCTGATAGTAGTGTAGAGCAGTCTTTCTTAAAGTTGAGTAGGCTACACTGTTTCAAGAGAAAACATTCTCAGGAACTCCTCAGTGTCTGTGATACTTTTAATTGTAATGTTACTATATAGCAATATATACAACAAGATATAAACTGTTCTTGCAGCTTTCAGACAATCACAAAACTAAAATAAACGTATAAACTGTCTAAACGAAACTACAAACCAAATTAAAATTTAACTAAACATAATTTCATGCAATGATGTTTTACTCGAATAAAACTGCTTACTCAGAGTATGCAGCAGTATTAACTATTTCGATGGAGGTTCATTGCAGTTTGAAGAAAACCAGAAAATGATATCAGAGAAATATTGTTGGTAAATTTAAGTTAGATCACCTTTAATGCCCTTCAACACTCATAGGTAAAGAATTCTTTTTAAATTATATTTTGGCTATCAAACTACACTTGGTGTAACTATACTTCTAGAACGTGACATCTCTTAAATTAAACTTCATGGATCATAGTAGCAGTAGTTACAACCTCAAGAATTTAAAGTTTTTATATTTTTGTGTGTATGCTAATCTGAAAATGTTTAATATAAACATACTCTGTATCAGCTGTATGACTACTGCATAACAATGCTCTGCTGCAAGATTTTAGTGCCAATATCTAGTGCTTTTGTGTTTATGAGCCTATTACTACTATTTCAATTGTTTGGGATTTGTGTGAGGAAACAGAGATGGGCTTTAGATGTGAATGCTGCTTTCTAGCATTTCTAGCTGGATGAAAGGTAATTGATTCAAGGAGTTCTGAAAGAAAGAAAGGTGTTCAATATTTTGCAAAAAGGAAATTAGAGGAAAAATTAAGAAAAGGCTGGATCAAAGCTGCATCTACCATTTATGGAGTACTGACAATGTGTTGAGTACTGTGATATCCTCTGTCACATTTAATCCTTACAAAAAAACCTGTGAGCCAGGCGCGGTGGCTCACGCCTGTAATCCTAGCACTCTGGGAGGCCGAGGCAGGCGGATTGTTTGAGCTCAGGAGTTCGAAATCAGCCCGAGCAAGAGCAAGACTCCCGTCTCTACTAAAAATAGAAATAAATTAATCGGACAGCTAAACATTAAAAAAAAAAAATTAGCCGGGCATGGTGGCGCATGCCTGTAGTCCCAGCTACTCGGGAGGCTGAGGCAGAAGGATTGCTTGAGCCCAGAAGTTTGAGGTTACTGTGAGCTAGAATGATGCCACGGCACTCTAGCCCAGGCAACAAAGTGAGACTCTGTCTCAAAAAAAAAAAAAAACCTGTGAGCTTCATATTATTGCCCATTTTCATGAGGAAACTGAAGCTCAGAAGGATAGGGTCACACAACCAGCAAATGACAGAGATAAGATTGGAACCACCTGGGACTGACTCCAAGTCTATTCTCTGGCTATAATATTAGGCAATACTGTCTAAATGAAAATGATTCTATAGTATTTAAGTGCATTATCAAAAGATAATTTAGTATTCTTATTGTAGAAATCCAAAGTCATGCTGAATTGTGGCAAGTAGACTTTCTGAGATTTGTCTTTATAAAAGGTTTCAGTGGATGGGTCTTGAAAATACTATGGCAACTCAAGGTAAAGTCAAAGGAAGGAAAGGCAAAAACTAATGTTAAATAACTATAAACAAATTTAATGGTAACACCTTCTATGAGCATGGAAATCCCAAACTAGTAATAATAGCTCATGAAAGCAAGGTGTCAAAAAGCTGCTTTGCCACCAAATCACTCGTTTGGAGCTCAACATTTTTAGTTCTTAAAACTATGGTTGAATGTGTGTTGGGTTTTATTGCTGTTTGGGTTTCTTTGGGGAAGTCAGTTATGACCTTAAAAGAGAAATATATATCATAATACAAAAATGATGATTGGTTCATTCAAGGAACAAGAATTTCTAACAGAATAGATTAGAAGGGGTGTAATAAATTTACATACTCGCTAAAATTTACCAAATTCAAATTCCAAAAAATTTTATTTCACAAAACATTTATTTTAAATAGTAGCCAACATTTTGCATTTAAGACTTGGTTTAAAAAATATGAACGTTTGACCAAAAGGGGCAGAGAACTGAATTGCTAAATATCAGAAATAAAAATGAATCAGAAACGACAAAAATTTGTAAAATTATGATATAGGTCACGGAGAAATGAATAAATTTACTAGAAATCAGTTAACACGAACCTCTGCAGTAACATATTTATGTGAGGTTTATAAAATAAAAGCTAGGGCGGAGGAGGGGAGACGGTGATCTCTTTCTATGGCCCACCACACAAATTCTCCTAATTCTTAGTTCATAGAGCCAAATAATAATGTGTTGCCCTATAACTTCTATTATTAGAAATAAACATAAATTTGCTCTACTTATTAAACACTTCCATTAGTCTAGGACTTTCTTTTAAAGTACGATAACCCAAAAAAAGTATTATTTATCTAATTGCCCTTCATTGACGGATAAATACAGAGACAAGTGACAACGCAATCGCGTTCTGATAAGTTTGACCCTCTCTAGTCTTCGTACAAAGTGGCCAAGGTATCCGCTTCTCCTGCATCCCCAGGCACCGCGGAAACGAAACCATATAAAGCTCCGCCCTGCGGCCTGCGGAGTGAGCCAATCAGGGTACAGCCCGGGCTGATCCCGTGCCTGGTGTCATGGCGGCCTGCAGGTGCTGCTGCTCGTGCCTCCGGCTCCGGCCCCTGGGCGAAAGTCCCCTCCGTCTGCCAGGGCGGGATCGGGCACTCACCCAGTTGCAGGTGCGAGCACTATGGAGAAATGCGGGGTCTCGAACCGTGGCGGTTGACCTAGGCAACAGGTAAGGAACAGCGTGCGTTCCTTGTCTTTTCACAAGGCATCCTGTCCAGCCAGCTCGGGTACATTCATCTCCCAGGGTAGAAATCCGGCAGCCCAGGTTTCTTTAATCTCACTTGACCCCAAACCTAAATTCCAAATTTCCCTTTCCGGGTTTGGAGTCTGTCTTCTCGGACCCTCCCCCTTCCCGCGCTGTCTCGTGCCCTTTGCTTCTTGAACCTCCTTCTTGCTTTTCCGGGATTCCTTTTCTCCAGCTGATTCTATCCACCCGAAGTCTATCCACCCGACTTCGTTCTCCTTACTTTCGAGGACCCCTAGGCTCTGAAGTGGGAAACATTCGAAGTCGGGAAAACGAGTTGAGTTGACAGTGTATGCTCACATGATCCAATCCAGTGGATTGCCTTAAAAATGTGGCCGCTATGACCCTGGGTAGGAAGGGAAAGGAAATGTCAGTTTATTGAACGCCAGGTTGTTTGTCTGTTTAGACAGGGTCTCACTACGTTGCCTTGGCTAGAGTGCAGTGGCATCATCAAAGCTCACTGCAACCTCAAACTCCTTGAGCTCAAGCGATCCTCCTGCCTCAGCCCCCGAGTGGCTGGGCGTACAGGCACGCGCCACCATGCCCAGCTAATTTTTCTAGTTTTTTGGAGAGACGAGGTTTTGCTCTTGCTCAGGCTGGTCTCGAACTCCTGGCCTTAAGCAACCTTTCCGCCTCGTCCTCTCAAAGTGCTAGGATTACAGTGAGCCACCGCGCCTGGCCCTAAATTTTTTACATGTAATTTTTAAAAATTTTGACCCCGGTTCATACAAAAAGCCAAAAAATCCAGCTTTGGATCCAAGCCTCCGTCCCTAACTTAATGAGTGACTGACCTTGAACAAGTTACTTCATCACTTGTGTAAAATGAGGAGATTGGATTCAATCAAGGGACTGCAAACTTTTTCTGTAAAGGAGCAAATAATAAATATTAAATATTTAAGGTTTCTGGGCTACCCACTGTGTGTGTGTGTTTACATACCCTTTAAAAATGTAAAACATTTTATTTGAAGAGCTGTACAGAAACAGGCCAGGAGCTGTTGATTGCTGACCCCTAGACTAGATGATCTCTAAAGCTCATTCCACCCCTGGCATTCATTAATTCTGATTTTTGAGGGGAGAGGACATCTTTTCCGTTCTTCAAGTACTGCACATTCTTCTCTGAAGAAGTGCCCCTGAAGATTTCATTCAACAGGCACCTACTATCAGATGGGCACTGGGTACTCAAAACAGTGAGATGCAGTTCCTACCTTCCATATTTTCTATAAATAATCTACTTTGACTCTTTCATTTATTGATCAAGCTGGACCTCTTTTGTAGCTAGTTCTTTTTAAACCTGCAATATGCGTTGAAATAACTAGATGCATAAATGTCATACCTGCCAGATAAGTCAATTCTTTCATCTTTAAGGTTGTCATATGCAACGTTTATTGAGTGTCTACTATGTACCAGGCACTTTACATTTGTTAGCATATGTATTCTTTACCACACTCTGAGAGATTGTACACTGTGGTGGTAGGCATTTTTCAGATTGTATATTTAATGCTTAGAGCATATTGAGCATCTAGTATGTACAAAGCACTGGAGATACAGGGGCTGATGAGGGAAGGAGAAAAACACACATTCAGTGCTGGGAAGATTAACGTGGGAGAGATGTGGACAGGACAACTAAAGGAGCACAAAGGAATACTTATCCAGTCCTAAAGCTTGCCATGGGTTGATGAATCTTGAAGGGTAAGGAGGAATTTGCGATGATTCAAATAGCAAGGACAAAGCAGAGAAAGTAGTAAGTGCAATTGCAGAAAGATGAGAGTGCATTTTAGGAGCTACAGAGAATTCACTAAATAAGAATTTTGCAGCAGAGACCAAATCATGAAAGTCTTTTTTTTTTTTAGCTTTGTATTACTGAATATTTCTTGGTGGAAGTTGGAGAATGGTGGCTATATTCCATATCATTCTGCAAATGTTTCTAAAATGTTATTTAAGCATCTCTCCCTAGAGTTCTACTTTCTGTGGCATATAGCTCCTGTCTTTTCCCCGCTCTCCCCCTCAGCTACCTCCTTCTACTCTTTCCACGAACAGGATCTCCCTATTCATCTTATCATCCTTTTTATTATTTTTTAAAAATATTTTTTGATTAGGTATTCACTCACATGGTTCAACATTTATTTAAAAGTTCTAAAATCTTCCGTAGATTTCCATAGCCACGAAGTTCAATCCCCAGAGGCCACTGCTGTGTTATCAATCTTGTGTGTATTAGGAGGTATTTTATACATATAATATTGGAGAGTAAATTGGTGAGGTGAAAATCAACCATGAAATATAAAAATAATAACATGAGCCAGGTGCGGTGGTACGTGCCTATAATCCCAGCTACTTGGGAGGCTGAAGTGGAAGGATCACTTGAGCCTAGAAGTTTGAGACTAGCCAGGGCAACATAGTGAGACCTCCATCTCAAAATAAAAAGTAATACCATGTTTTCACCAAAAACAAAACTGAAAGTGCGTGGACAGAAAAAAATTACATAGGTTAGTTTAACACCAGCTGAGATCATGAGATATAATGGAAAGCAATCACCTGGTTCTTTGCATAATGTAGATCGTACCTACCTGGAAGAAAAACAGGTTGAATTTGGGCAATGAGCAAGGCAGGACCATAGGGCTATCTAATGTAATGGGTAGCCTAGGACCCCAAAAGGAGAAACTGGTTACAATTCTGGGTAGGTTTAACAGAGGGAACAGAAAGTAGGAGGATTTGGTATTTGAACAAATGTATAAATCCAGCATACATATTAATATTTGTGAACATCTAGGGTACGATAGACTTGTTTGTTTTTCTCAGCGATGCAGTCAGTTGCCAATGTAAATGTATAAGCTTTAAGAGCTTTACAGTGCTTCACTGGTTCTACTTCTCTGCCTGTTGATACCATCGGGAGGCCTGGTTCTTAGGGAGAGGATAGTCAACTCGTTGGCTTGTGTATGTGAGTACATGTGCTCTCTTCTCTGACACAGTGCTAGTCCCTGCATTTAGATGGGGCCATATAACTGATTTTCATTAGTGGAACCTGAGAAGAAATGACATATGTCATCTACAGACTAAAGTAGTCCCTTGGAAGGACTTTATTCCAATGAAGCCTACCATTATTCAGAAAGAACTCATGTTCTTGACTTCTTTATTCTACTGTCTTCTCTTGGTTGCCTCTACAAATCATATCGCCATTAAATAATAAAGATTTGCCATCAATGAGAATATTCAACAGAATATGCCACCATGGGCAAAATACAGAGGTAGTAGCCCCATTAATGGAGTTGAACTTTGGCTTTCACAGCTCTTCTTTACTGTGTCTCAGGACCACTTAGATCTAGTTAGAGATCCTACACTCCCATTCACAGGGATCACTTAGGTATTCAGAATTCATGTTAGTAGATGGAATGCCAATTCCTGCTAGGTCTCGAGAAGTACTGGCAGCATATTCTTATTCAGGATTACACAAAATTTTAAGACCCCAAATTTACATTTTGCCACATAAAACCTTAATACTGCTTTCAGCTATAGGTTAATGCGGATCTTTATGATCCTACACAGTGTGACTGGCCCTGAGCATCTCATTCCTTTCATCTGTTCCACTTATTAACCAACACCAGCCTCTCTCTGTACTTCATCATTCCCATCAGTCAGGGAAGACCCATTTTATTTTAGGCTTTCAACATTATAACGTGTGTTGAATAATAATAGAAACCCAAACAGAATTTCTCAAATATTTCCTGCATTAAAAAAAAAAAATCCTCATATTTCAAGGTCAGGGCTGATAGAACAAAAGAATTGCATTTATTAACATATATGTATTAAATGTACGTGCTTTGTTCTGACTTTCAAATGTAACAAAATGAGTTTGAGTAGATAAATATGGTTTGCATTAACTCAGGCTTCTGGCAAAGGTATTTTTATTTAATGGGTGGAAATATTAAGAGTTGTCTCTTCATCCCCTTGGTATGTGAGGGACAGAATAATCTTATTTGGGGCAGGGCATTGGAGGTGTCTGCATGAGTGTGTTTCGTTTGTGTATTTTTAGCACCAGAATATGATAGAATATTTCTGAAGCCGAGCTCATGGACTAGAGCATCTTCCTCAGTATCTTCAAGGGTTACTGACTTGGTTTTGTTTCACAACACCCTTCGATGAATCTTGGGCTCTTTGACAAGGAGTTTTGCTGGTCTGTTTCAAGACCCAGTAACCTCTTTTTGCAATCTCGGCAGAAACTGGGTAGTAGAGCTGACAATGCTGCCTATTTCATATATATAAAGCAGCTTTATTAAGGTATAATTCACATACCATACAGTTCATTCATTTAAAGTGCAAAACTCCCCGAGCACAGTGGCTTATGCCTGTAATCCCAGCACTTTGGGAGGCTGTGGTAGGCAGTTAGCTTCTGAACCCCCAAAATACTTTCTCTATAATTCAGATTAATCCTGTGCCTTGGTTTCTATATTTCTTAAGCAGCTCATAAATTCCCCTTGTACTTTTGATAATAATCATGAATTCTATCCCTTATGGTTTGTTTGTTGCTGGAGGTTAGTAAGAGGGGACTCAGTAGCCTTTGGTTCTTCTGTTAGAATCTTTCATTATTTTATACTAAGCTAGAATTGTACTGATGACCTAAGAGTTTTGTATTGCTTTTTTATTTTTAAACAGAAAATTAGAAATATCCTCTGGAAAACTGGCCAGATTTGCAGATGGCTCTGCTGTAGTACAGGTAAAAAGTCCAGGTTTTTAAATTTTCATCTTAAAAATGGGTATGAAGTCTGTTATTGAATGTCTTTATAACATCATGTAACTTAGAATTGTGGTACTAGAAATTAAGTCAGATATTACTAAGATCATTTCAAGTGTCAGAATCATTCCAGACAACCAGAGAGTCAGAGAGCTGGATGGTCTTTAAGATCCCTTCCAAACTTGGGGTTCTATTTTATACTGTTAATAAATTCTGTTGTGCTTTTCTAGGGAAAGTGATTTTGGTATTTTCTTCAATAGCAATACTTGGAAATTTTTTTCTTTATAGCCTAAATTTTCTCATAAGAAATAGAAAATATGATTCAATTCATTGGACGTGACTAAACTACCAGTTAGCTTTTTTTTCCTTTTCATTCTATAGTTTTTTAAAAGCTCAGGGATCAAGACTGGATTACTTGTGAATAATTATTTTCATTGTAATCATGTCATAGAATAACAGGTCTATTTCCCTGAGTTTAATTGGTATAAGGATTCATTCAGTTGCTACTTATGTACTAATATCTGATTTCAAAGAAATTTACCAGTGTTGTTCATGTTTAAGTCAGGTGACACTGCGGTGATGGTCACGGCGGTCAGTAAAACAAAACCTTCACCTTCCCAGTTCATGCCTTTGGTGGTAAGTATTTGCTGATTTATTTGAACTGTAATATATATGTAGAATTTGTAATATTTTTATCTAGTGTCTAGTGAGTGAAAAATATAGTTTGCACAACAAAAGGTTTTTCTTAGTTATATGATATTATTAGAATAATGTAAATTGATTACTTCAGACCTATTCTCATACTAGTGGTAAACATACCTTAGCATTTGTAATGTCCAAGTACATAAGTTGACGAGAACAGTGGAAGTGCGTCAAGTACTTTGACATTGAATAAGCCTTCATAGTTTCCTTTCAGTATGGGTCTGTAAATACAGTCTACCCTATGTATCTGTGGGTTCTGCATCTGTGGATTCAACTAACAGTGGATTATAAATTATTTGGAAAGACCAGGTGCAGTGGCTAACACTTGTAATCCTAACACTTTAGGAGGCTGAGGCAGGAAGATCACTAGAGACCAGGGGTTCGAGACCAGCCTTGGCAACATAGACCCCGATCTTTATAAAAAAAAATTTAAAAATGAGCCAGCCATGGTGGTGTATGTCTCTAGTCCCAGCTACTTGGGAGGCTGAGACAGGAGAATGGCTTGAGGCCAGGAGTTTGAGGTTGCAGTGAGCTATGATGATGCCACTGCACTCTAGCCCGAGCAACAGAGGAAGACCATGTCTCAAAAAAAAAAAAAACAAAAACAAAACAAAATTTTTTTTTCCAGAAAAAAAATTGTGCCTGTTCTAAACATGTATAGACTTTTTCTTATTATTCCCTGAACAATATAGTGTAACAGCTATTTATACAACATTTACATTATATTATTTACATTATATAATATTAAATATTGTATGTAATTTAGAGATGATTTAAAGTATACAAGAGGATGTGCATAGGTTATATGCAAATACTACACCACCTTATATTGGCAATTTGAGCATCCATGGATTTTGGTATCCGTAAGAGGTCCTGGAACCAATCCCCCACAGATACCAAGAGATGACTATATGTGTTTAGTGAAGAGTTCCTTAAGATTTTATGACTTCTTTCCATTATGAAAAGGAGAATGCGGTTATATCAGAGTTGATGCAAAAAAAAGCAATGTTTGACTTGATCAGAATGAGCAACTGTGGGAAGTAGTGAGGCTAGGTACTCATCTATCTGAGTGCCAAGTGGGAGCCTTTTTTAATAAATTTGCTGAAACATTTCTATCACCTCTCCTTTCCCCAAGAGATACAAAATGCTAAAAGTAAATAAAATATTCTCTACTCTTAGCCTAGAATATGTTGTTAGCAACCTCAAGAGAATTAGTATTTTCATAGTAGTTCTTGGGGTATAGTTTTTTTACTTAAAAAAAGAATCACATGAACTTCATTTTTTTATTGCTACTTCAGGTTGACTACAGACAGAAGGCTGCGGCAGCAGGTAGAATTCCCACAAACTATCTGAGAAGAGAGATTGGTACTTCTGATAAAGAAATTCTTACAAGTCGAATAATAGGTAAGATATTAACAGAGGCATTAATCCTCTCTGATATGTCTATCTTAGCATCTCTTCTTTTCCATCTGTGTTCTACAATGTATCTTAAATTGTCCTTCATTGCAGTAATACCTCCTAAGATTATTCACTCTCTCTATTCATTCACTCATATGTGGGCTCCAAGAGAGAAAAAACTTTTGCTTTTTCACTACTGAATCAATCCTCTGTACCCAGTATACTGCCTGCACAGAATAGGTATTCAATAAATATTTGTTGACTAAACGAATGACTATCTATTGACCATACGAATTCCATGGCCCATACTTCTACTCTGTTTACTAGTCCTAGGATTTTTCATTTTCATGTTAAGTATAGTAATTCCTAAAAGCATTATGTTTATCAACTACTGAAATATGTCTATAACATTCCAAATCTTTGACATTCCCAAATGTTGTGGGATTGTTTGTATTTTTTAGCTGTTCTACCCAGAAATTGCTGGTTTGTGTATACTTATATGGATTCTTTAGACAAAAAAATACCAAGGAAGCATTTTCTTTTTAGTCTGCTATTGGTCTTAAATCTCTTTACCCTACTTCTATGTGTAAGTGATGCCTTTGGAACCAGAATGAAAAGTTGCTCTGCAATCTTTGCACTTAATATGCTGCTACCCTGCTTGTTATTTTGTTGTTAGGGCATGGTATGTATTAACTGAAGCATTGACATTTGTCTGTGTCCGCCTTAGTAAATCAGTCCAAGGAGTTTTTTTTTTTTTGGTGTATTGAACAGCTACCTGTATTAATTCAAAAGTTTTGAACTGTAAAGCAATGCCGTCAGTACTATTTTACGTCTTCTCTTTCTTTTGGCAGATCGTTCAATTAGACCTCTCTTTCCAGCTGGCTACTTCTATGATACACAGGTAGGTTCTGCTTTAGTTTTATTAGTTTCCAGATCAACCAAAAATAATTAATCTCTGTAATACTTACTAGGCTAAACATTATAGAGAATATAAAATAAGAATTTTCGATGATGCTGTTGTATTTTACATTGTTTTTTTAAAAGATAATACTTTTAAAAAGCTAACATCTATTCAATGTCAATTTGAGCCGAAATCTGAATTATGAGTAAGAGTTAGCCAAGCAAGGTGTGTCAGGGAAGCATTCCAGGCAGGTGGACAGGAAGTGAGAATGCCCTGAGACCAGAAAGAAATTGGTAAGTTTGAAAGGTCAGCATGATTGAGGTTGGTGGGGACCAGATCAGCCTGGGCCTTGTAGATCAGTCATATTAGTTACAGACTAGGACAGTCAAACACAACTAAGTTTTATTAACCTTTCTTTATTACTAAATCCTCTGAACCTCTGCTTTATTATATTTTAAAACTTCCTGGGTCAGGCATGATAGCTCACACCTGTAATCCCAGCACTTTGAGAGGCCAAGATGGGAGGATCTCTTGAAGCCAGGAGTTCGAGACCAGCCTGGGCAATATAGCAAGACAATGTCTCTCCAGGAAGTAGAAGGAATTAGCCAGGCATGGTGACACTCACCTGTAGTCCCAGCTGCACCAGAGGCTGAAGAAGGAGGATGGCTTAAGCCCTGGATCTCAAGGTTATAGTGAGCTATGATCAAGCCACTACACTCCAGCCTGGGCAACAAAGCAAGACCGTGTGTCTCAAAAAAAAAAAAAAAACTTTCTGAATATTATTTCATTCGGCATAATGACCCATATACTTTAATTGGAACATTTATTTGAAATAAATAAATATGCCTTGCAAATATATCTTTGCAAGGATGTCACAGCCTCAAGGAGATTATTTTCTTAAGTATGACATAGGCACATCATTGCAGTACAAAGTAATTCATTGGTTTGTTTCATCTGTGCTTATAAACAGAAGACAATATTTTTACATGCTAGAAATAACTAACCTTTACTGAATATTTGCAACATGGCCAATATTATGGTAAGTATTTTACATACAATATTTCTGTAATTCTCACAAGAATCCTTTAGAAAGATGCCATTATTTTTCCCTTTTAAAGATGAGGAAACTTTTAAGGTTTAATTTAAGTAATTTACCCAATATCAATGAGCATTTAGTTAAATGATAACCAAAATTAAGGGGTTTGGCTAAAAAGCCCATGCTTTTAACCATATAGTGCTCTTATAGTGTAGGCCAAGATATTTCCCTAAATGATAATCCTCCCAAATCAAGTAGTTTTTTTTAAGTGCTTTGAATTTTCTTCCATTATACCAGGTCCTTTGTAATCTTTTAGCAGTAGATGGTGTTAATGAACCTGATGTCCTAGCAATTAATGGAGGTAAGTATAAAAGGAGAGATTAAAATTATCACTGATTTTATAAAGCAGGGAAATATTTTAATGTCTGCTCTTATTTTTCTCTCCCTTTTTTTTTAAGCTTCTGTAGCCCTCTCATTATCAGATATTCCTTGGAATGGACCTGTTGGTAAGTCAGAATTTGAAAATAAGAATGTTTTTTCAGTCAATAATGGTGACATGTTAGAACAATGGCATTCCAAGACTCCTTTCAGGTCTTTCAGACATTTTTCTCCTTACCCTGGGTTTGTTTCTAACAGCAATATGTTACGATGTTATGTTCTAATATTTTGACTTCTTAATTGCCTTTTTCTGTTAGAGGACTTTTTTTTAGACTGGGAAATTGCCAGAGTGCATACTCTTTCAGGATAAAACAAACATATAACATATACGTAACTTACATCTCTTCTAAGTTGTAATCGTGCCATATAAAGTAATTCATTAAGTAAATAATTACTGAGTGTCCTAAATGCTAGATACTGAGGCAGGTGCTGAATGAACAGAGGCAGACTAGGCCCTAACAATACAGAGATGAAAAAGGGAGTGCTTGCTTTCAGCATAAAGAGTAGAGACAGGTAATTATTTGTAAACAGTACTGTTATAAAAAGCATAGTCAAAATGCTAAGAAAATGATAGAGGAGAGCAGGTTTAATTTTGTGGGGTCAACTCGTCAAGGAGGCCTTCTCAGAGTAGTCCACATTTAAGCTGAACCTTAAAATCAGATGTTAAGCATTTGCCTTGAAGAGAGTAGTCTTGACCAGGAGATGTACACGAGCAGAATTACAGGGGGATGGAAGAAATGGTATATTTTGAGCAATTCAGAGTGGTGCAGTGAAGCCAGAAGGTAGGGTGGAGTAGGATGGTCTGTGGGTGTTAAATACCATGGTAGAAATATGGATTTTGTTCTGTGGTCACAATCAGAGATAGGGGATTGAAGCCATTGCTGGTATAATGTCTTGAAAACTGGGAGGTTTATTAAACAATTGCCGATTGCCATTTTAGGGGCAGTACGAATAGGAATGATTGATGGAGAATGCGTTGTTAACCCAACGCGAAAAGAAATGTCTTCCAGTACTTTAAATTTAGTAGTTGCTGGAGCACCTAAAAGTCAGATTGGTAAGTAGTTTAAATGCTATATTTGTTCTGGATTGTACTTACAAGTTTGAGCTTCTTAAAATGAACTTTAAGATTTTTTGTGTGTGTGAGTTTGGTCAATAGCCATAAAGATTTTTGTTTTATCTCTTTCCTATTTCAGTAGTGTTTTTTATTTTATTTTATTTTATTTTTTTTTTCAGAGATAAGATCTTACTCTGTCTCCCAGGCTTGAGTGCTATGGTGTCAGCCTAGCTCACACCAACCTCAAACTGCTGGGCTCAAGCGATCCTCCTACCTCAGCCTCCTGAGTAGCTGGGACTACAGGCTCTAGCCACCATACTCAGCTCAAATTTTGATATTGCTCTTGCTTTGTATCAACCAGTACCTAAAATTACAGAATGTTATATAATTTTTAATTGAAGTTTATAAAAATCTTTATTTACCAAGTTAATTTCAGTAGTTATTTTTAGACTAATAACTTAGTTACTAATTTAAATTACTTAGTCTAAAAATAGAAGTTCTAAATCTGGTAATAAATTAATTGTTTTATTAGTTTAAATATTTTAATTTAGCTAACTCAGTGATTCCAAGCCTGTTTGGTGTGCTCTGAGAAAGAGGTGACCTATTTCTGGCAGGTAGAAAACTAGTAATAAAATAGAGGAAATGCACTGACCATTTCTTCACTTATTCCTTATAATATACATATCGTAATTACATGAACAAAAATCAGGGCCTCATTCTGTGGAAGGACAATGGGCTTTAGCAGTCAGAATGACCTGGGTTTGAAACCTGGCTCTGGCGCTATAACTGTGTGGCCTTTGGTAAATTATATAAGGGCTCTTCCCATCAGTTTATTTTACAATGTAACATTTGATGTTAGGGACTTTTTGACAGGAGATATTCTGATGTGGGAATATTTTGATGAAACATAAAGTAAACTATTAAACTTTTAGTGCTTTCTTGCATAAGTAATGTGTGAAACACCTCATTTCCAGCTTCTACATCTGGTATGTTGGTCAGTAATGGAGTTAGAATTAGGTAATATACACAAAACATGTAACAGGAGCTATATGTTATTCACCTCTTAGTTGGGGATTGTGTTGCCAAACCAAATAACAAGCCTTACGCAAAATGGAAATTTATTTTCTCTCAGGTAAAAGAAATTGAGAGGTAGTCCAGGACAGTAATAGTGGCTCCATGATGTCTTAAGAAGTCCAAATTCCTTCTACCTTTCTGCTCTGCTATACTCAAGGTGTGATCTCATCTTCACACTTATGAACTGGCCACCAGAGCTCTGGCCAACTCATCTGACATATAGGCAGGAGGAAGAAAAAAAGAGGGGGATAGCAGAACAGCACGTGCCAGCTGAGCGAGTCTACCTCCCTTTTAAGGAGCCTTCCCAGAAATCCCCACATAGCAGTTTCCATTTATATCTCATTGGGCAGAACTGTGACATGTGACTGCACCCTTGACTGTAAGGTACCCAAATTTTTCACTTTATATAATTTTAATTAATTTCAATGCAAATAGCCATATGTAGCTAGTAGTTACTATACTGGACAGTATAAATCTATAGATGAAAAACTGTAAGGAATTTTCTTATGAAGTATTTTTAAAAAGGAATTGCTTTAAAGTTTAATCAGTAAAAACAAAATTTAATTGGGGAGTATCCACTTTACCATATTCTTTTCACATTTTATTTTTAAAATCCAGTTATTGAGATATGGATCTTACACACATTAAATGCAATATTTTTTTTAATTTAAAGAGAATATAAACCTAAATTCAAATATCAATGTTTCTTTATTCATTTAATGCTGTTTATATTTTAGAAGTATGTTGATTCTGAGGAAAAAAATCAATGTGGATGTATCACTAAGAAATAAAATTGATCTATACTATTTATGTCATATCATGGCATTTTTAAAATGTTATATTGGTAACATTGGTAAAAATAATGACAATCATTATTTTTCTTTTCTTCAAATAGTTATGTTGGAAGCCTCTGCAGAGAACATTTTACAGCAGGACTTTTGCCATGCTATCAAAGTGGGAATGAAATATACCCAACAAATAATTCAGGGCGTTCAGCAGTTGGTAAAAGAAATTGGCGTTACCAAGAGGACACCTCAGAAGTTATTTATTCCTTCTCCAGAGATTGTGAAACATGCTCATAAGTAAGAACATCTGTACAAAAGAAAATATGAAATTGTCACCAGATTTGATTTTCTCTTGGGGGAAAAACCTTCCCATGGAATCATTGCCCATGCATTACTTCATGAATAGCGCTTAAGTATCTATTTAATGCCTTAAGAAGAATAAATCCACATCCCTCTTCTAGGGCCTAACTTTGAGTCTCAAAGTTAGAATGTGTTTATTGGTTAAGATACAGGTAATCCCCATATCTCTCTGTGTCTTGGAAAACAGAATAAAACATAAGATATTTGAATATCTAAGGAAACTATTGGGGTTCTCAAAAAGATATCAGATATAACCACCACTATAGGGCCAGTGGTTAGAACACTGCCTGGCACATAGATACTCAGTGAATATGAATGAGTCACTAGAAAATTATTTCATTTTATTGGAAAGATTTGGCCGGGTGTGATGGCTCACGCCTATAATCCTAGCACTCTGGGAGGCCGAGGCGGGAGGATAGCTTGAGGTCAGAATTTCGAGACCAGCCTCAGCAAGAGTGAGACCCTCCCGTCTCTACTAAAAGAAAAAATAGAAAGAAATTAGCTGGACAACTAAAAATAGAAAAAATTGGTGGGGCGTGGTGGTGTTTGGCTGTAGTCCCGACTACTTGGGAGGCTGAGGCAGGAGGATCGCTTGAGACCAGGAATTTGAGGTTGCCATGAGCTAGGCTGACGCCACGGCACTCTACCCCAGGCAGCAGAGGGAGACCCTGTCTCAAAAAAATAAAAGAAAAAAAGAAAAGATTAATATTTTCCCTTAATGTCAGTCTCATATTTATCAGTCAGAAATTAAAGAATTGTGTAAACTGTCCCCAACAAAAGAGTTTCCTATAACTGAGCCAAAGTGGACAGAATGGAAGAAAGCAAGAGGTTAAAATCAAAGTGCACGTGAAAAGAAAAATCTAAGGTGGAAGTAACTGAACAACTGAATATAAGAAGGGTGGGGCATAGCATCATGTGTGAGTGATTACCCCTGAGAGGTGGGAAGAAAGAAATTTGTGTTCTATATCATGAAAAATAAACAGCAATGTTAAACAGGTATATATAAATATTTTTAATTATTTGTGAAATGGTTATGAAATTTTTTGCTTATTGTTATTAAATATTTCAGTTTTGTTTGTAATAGAAACTGCCTCATGTTTCCAAATATTGTTATGCCTAACATTTATTTTGTGCTTCATCTAGACTTGCCATGGAGAGACTCTATGAAGTTTTTACAAATCATGAACATGATAAAGTAGGTATACTTGAATTTTGTCTTATATATTGTCCTAGGAATACTTTTTTATCATAACTCATATCATAACTGAATATTAGTCCTATTTTTATTAAAACTCTAAACAAAAAGGAGAATAAAAGCCTAGTTGTTTGTTTCTCCAATTCTTTTGATTATTAATACAAGTTTTAGGGAAGTGTGCAAATATATTTGAATGAATTAAGCATAATATTTCTCATAAATCAATGACCAGTTATAATCTTTTAAAGAATATTACCATTAGAGAAATCCGAATACTCCTATAATGTGTTAATTGTATAATAATTAAAATCTAGAAATGTTAAATTTTACCATTTATATGTAACAACTGAACCTCAGCTTTCTTTTAGATTTCCAGAGATGAAGCTGTTAACAAGATTAGATTAGACATAGAGGAACAACTAAAAGGTGAATTTTGTTTATATTTTTTTACTTAAAAATTTTTAGAACAAATAATAGGTTTTTTTAAAAATTTTGGTTGTAAGCCCTCAAAGCAATCAGTTTTTCTCATTGCTTCTCAGTTTTGTCTTTAGTAAACTTGCAATAATGATACATCGCAAAGGTACTGTTAAATAAACTTCTATGAATGTGGCTAGCAGCACTACACTTGATACAGAGTAACCTCGTAAATGTGGAATGTTCCTAATCTTTTCTGGATCAGACTATTATCCTCCAAGATCTGTAGCCTTGTATCCTGTCTTTTGAAACCCCAAAGATATTCTTGCAAATTCTTGAGTTCTTGATTTGTGAAATAGCAATACTAATAATACTTAGTTTGTGGGGATTTAATAAATGAATCATTTACATCTGTGCTTGGTACATAGTTAAGTTTTCAATAAATGTTAACTGTTGCTGCTGTTATTCTTAATATAATGTGGAATTATAAGATATAAGTTTTAGATAGTTTAGCTCTCCAGAAATTTTTAATCAGGGGATCTTATTGTATAATATCACTCTCACACAAACTGAATGTGAATGAAGCATGACATACAGATCTTGTTAATTTTTCTTATAGACAAATATCCTCACATGAATATCTTTTTTAATATTGAAAATGCTGCTCTTAGCATTGATATTAAGGCTACTATTTGCAATTATCATTGAAAAAGTTTAATCACTTCTCACTACATTTCATTCTATTTATTAAGAGGGAGAAATTGTATAGCACATGTTGCTTTGTTTTAAAAGAAAAGTGATTTTGTATTTGTATTATGCATAGACTCTCTGGGTTGATAGGATAATATTTTAAATGTTGTTTTCCTTTACTGGTGCAACCCAGTTAAAGCATAGAAGTCATCTTAAAGTATAATATTAAAAATTATTATTGTCTGATAGAAATACAATACTTAACATATTTCTATGGCCATTTCTCATGGTTATTTTAAAGATATGTTTAGGCTGGGCACGGTGGCTCATGCCTGTAATGCTAGCACTCTGGGAGGCCGAGGCGGGAGGATCGCTTGAGCTCAGGAGTTTGAGGCCAGCCTTAGCAAAAGTGAGACCTTGTCTCTAAAGAAAAGAAAAAAAAGATTTGTAATATATAAAAAAAATTGTTCCCCAGTTTGCAGAGTAAGATAAAGATTCCTAAGGCAAAAGAGTGAGGACAACTACTCTTAAAACTGTCAGACCTTTTTATAAAGCTTGGCTGGGTTTGTCAGGTAACATAATACAAGAAGGAGCTGATTTCAAAACACTATTGTTCTGGTAAAAAGCAAACCAAGTTCCCAAGAACACATTTGAGGCACTTGGTGTTTCTCACTTGCTTGATAACATTTGACTTATCTACTTTGTTTACCTGAGAACTAAATATTCAGAATCAGCTCCCTTGGTTTATTCCTATAATTAATTGATTTTAGGCTGCGAACTTTAGAGAAACTCTATCTTCTAAAAATAGAAAACCTTTGTTTTGGTTTGTCTTTTTTCTATAGAAAAATTTCCAGAGGTTGATCCATATGAAATAATAGAATCCTTCAATGTTGTTGCAAAGGAGGTTTTTAGAAGTATTATTCTGAATGAATACAAAAGGTAAATATAACCTTTTTTGATGGGATTGAAGCATTTGCTGTCTCTGCAAGTGGGAACTTACTCAAAAACTGGCTTTTTTCAAGTGAACAATAAAGAATTATGATATTTGTTTTATGAATGGGCACCTATTAAAGAAAGAGTATGTGGCTTATGTGGATGTGTGACCATCTTTCTTGGCCTTGTATGTAGAGCAGTGCTTCGTAGTCTGACTGCACATCAGGATTACCTGTAGAGCTTTTTAATAACACAGGTATACAGGTCACAACTCCACACACATTCTGATTCAGTGGGACTTCGAATGGTACCCAAGTATCTGTGTAATGTTTTAAAGTTCCACAGGGAATTATGATATGCAACTGGGGATGAGACCTTTGAGATAAAGAAATGATGTGATTTTTCTGATTTCCAGCACAGCTTTACGTACTTATTTCCTTTATTACTTTTAGGTGTGATGGTCGAGATATGACGTCGCTTAGGAATATAAGTTGTGAGGTAGATATGTTTAAAATTCTTCATGGATCAGCATTATTTCAAAGGGGACAAACACAGGTAATATATGTAAAAAGTTACAATTATTTTCTGAATTAAGATTGCTTCATTAGATCTAATAGCAATATATTATGTAGATGCTATGGGTTTTTATCATATGATATGCATTATTAGATCAATATCTATTTTTTTTAATATAATTTAACAGTTTTTTTGAGGTGAAATTGCCATACAATAAACTGCACATGTTTAAAATGTATGATTTGATAAGTTTTCACATGTATACAACAGGGAAACTGTTACCACAGTCAAGATAGTAAGTATACCAATCACCCCCAAAAGCATCCTCATGCCTCTTTATAGTACCTTCTTGCTCCCTCCTTCCTCTAGGCAACTACTGATCTGCTTTTGTCTCTATAAATTAGTTTGCATTTTCTAAAATTATCTGATATTTTTATTGTAGTTTTCTTTTAATATTAGGTGTACAAACTTGAGTCATTCATATTCCTCAGTTTATGGCATATTGTTATTGTTGGTCCATTCAAGGCCCTCATTTCTTTTCTCCGTTTAGCCTGTAACTCAGTCCTATTCTTTTTCTTTACATAGGCACCCACTCTTTTATATTTAACATATATTCTTCTAGTTCACCTTCTGTTCATTTAGTTACCTATATGTTTATCCATTGTTTATGGTATTACACTTTTTACCTTTCTTTTTATTACATTAATCACTGCTTTAAATTCTCCAATCTGATAGGTATAAAGTGATATCTTGTTGTTTTAATTTGTATTTCCCTGATTACTAATAAGGCTGAACATCTCTTTATATAGTAGCCAATCAGCATGGTCACTGTATAAACCATGCTCTGGGGGACTGAACACTTCTAAGGTACTATTTTCACATAGATGGTATCCCCTAGAGTGGTACAGTACGGTAGCCCTACTACAGTTTTGCTATTTTGTGAATTTTCTGTTCACATCTTTTGGCCAATTTTTTTTTTGTTGTTAATATGGTTTATTTACTGTATTTTAGCTACTATTTTGCAGTAATTTCCTGTATGTTTTAAATTTTGATCCTTTTCAATAACAAACCAGACTTTATATAAATGTCTACCTCTTTGTTGTTTGCCTTTTAACTTTGCCTGTGGTAGCCTTCTGTATGTCCAGAGTACATTTGAAATCTTTAGTTTTGATATCGTTAAGACTTCCCCTTTTCACTTTTGTGGTTTGTATTTTTAAAGATTTATTTAAGAAATCCTTCCTTACCTCAAAGTCACAAAATTACACACCTCCTTTTTCTTTTTATTAGCTTTCTAGCTTTAGCTATCAAATTTAAACCATCAGTGTATCTTGCAATTTATTCCTACACGTGGTGTAAAGTGGAAAACTTCCATAGTGATCCAATTTTACATCATTTGCCAATAATTTATTTTTCCCACTAATTTGTAATGTCACCTTGTAGTTAAATTTTATAATGCATTTTTTAACTATATTCTCTTCTACTGTTTTGTGAATTTTCTGGGCCAATGTCAAAACTGTTTTAATTATTATGATTTTGGGGTATATCTTAATGTCTAAGAAGCAAATCCTCCCAATTTATTCCCCCCTTCCCCAAAATTATCTCACAATTTAGGTACATTTGCTCCTTCATTGGAATTTTAATATTATATCAAGTTCTCAAAAAATCCTTCCGTTTATTATTTGTTTTTCATTAGCCCCTCTATGTTTTGTTTCTCTATTCTTACTTTCTGCCTTCTTTTTGGATTAATTGAATATTTTTTAGAATTTCATTTTTACTTGCTTTTTAGCTATATCTCTGCATTATTTTTCATTGGTTACTATAGAAATTATAATGTACATCCTTAACTTCTCACAGTCTTTTTAGAGTTCATTTTATGCCACTTCACATAAAATGATTTTGCACCATTTAGGTCCATTCCTTCCATCCTTTATGTAGTTGTCTTATGTAAACCCCACAAGGCAGTGTTATAACTTCCAGTTTGAACAATCATATCTATTTTAAAGAAGTGAGGAGGAAAAAGTCTTTTATACTGACCCACATATTTACCATTCCTAATGCTTCTTATTCCTTCGCAAAGATCCAGGTTTCTATCCTGTGTCATTTCTCTTCAGTCTGATAAGACTTCCGTTAGTATTGTCCTGTGGGTCTTCTGACAACAAATTCTTATTTTTGTTTATCTAAAATATCTTTATTTTGCCTTTATGTACAAAGAATCTTGTTGCTGTGTAGAGAGTTCTAGGTTGATGCTTTTTTTTTTTTTAAGCATTTAAAGATTTTCCATTGTTTTTTGTTCTCCATTTTTTTTCTGATGAGAAGTATAAAGACATATTCAAATCATTGTTTCTTGTATGTTATTTATTGTTTTCATGTGGTTACTTTCAAGATTGGTTCTTTATCTTTGGTATTCAGTAGTATGACATGAAAAGTGTGATTTTCTTTGGATTTATCCTGCTAAAGTTTCCTGAGTCTGAATCTGTAAATTTGTGTCTTTCATCAAACTTCAAGAGTTCCAGCCATTATTTCTTCAAATATTTCCTAACTCTTTCTCTCTCTTCTCTCCTTCAGGTATTGCAAGTGCACATATGTTAGTTTTTTTGATATTGTCCCACACGTACGTACCTGAGACTATGTTCTTTTCCCCTCTTCTTCAAATTGGGCAATTTCCATCAATTCATCTTCTTGTTGATTGACTTATCTCCTTTCCATTGTGAGATAATAAATTTTTCAGTTCCAGAATTTCCACTGATTATTTTTTACGTCCATGAGTATAATATAATTATAGCTGTTAAAAATCTTTGCTGTTAATCCAATATCTTAATCAATTTAGGGTTGGTCTTCATTGTCTTTTCTCTTAAGATTGGGCCTTCTTCCTGATGCTACAGCACTCTAGCCCGAGCAACAGAGTGAGACTCTGTCTCGGAAAAAAAAAAAAAAAAAAGAGTAGGCCTTTTTTCTGTTTATTTTTGGGTTGTAGTCTGGATGTTGTGAATGATACATTGTAGAGTGTGTTAATTATGTTATATCTCTCTAAAGAAGTTTGGGTTGTTTTTTGTTTTTTTGTTTTTTTTTGAGACAGAGTCTCACTGTGTTGCCTGGGCTGGAGTGCCGTGGCATCATCCTAGCTCACAGCAACCTCAAACTCCTGGGCTCAAGTGATCCTTCTGCCTCAGCCTCCCAAGTAGCTGGGACTACGGGAATGCGCCACCATACCCGACTAATTTTTTCTATATATTTTTAGTTGTCTGATTAATTTCTTTCTAATTTTAGTAAAGACGGGGTCTCGCTCTTGCTCAGGCTGGTCTCGAACTCCTGAGCTCAAACAATCCGCCCGCTTCGGCCTCCCAGAGTGCTAGGATTATAGGCGTGAGCCACGGTTTTTGTTTTTAATTTTAAGCAGGCAGTTTCATTGGCTGAACCTTTATTGAGGCTTCCTCTATGGGCTAATACATAGTATTTCTTCCTCTTCCTGTCTTTCTTCGCTAGAACTCTTAGTGCAGTGCTTTATATATGTAGTTTGTATGATGTTAAACCTTTAGATTATTGAGGTTTACATGTAGCTTGAATATTTATAAAATGAATAAATATTTACAGTATTAAGTACCATGGGAAACTTTGGGTAGAATGTATTTACCATTTTTTAAGACCAAATTGGATTCTTCAAATACTTTTAGTTTTCATTTTGTGGTTAGTATTTTAAAGCCTAAGGATTTTTTTTTCTTCTATTTTTAGGTGCTTTGTACTGTTACATTTGATTCATTAGAATCCAGTATTAAGTCAGATCAAATTATGACTGCTATAAAGTAAGTTATGTTTTTCTGATATTATGTTTTATGATGTTATGGTATATAATTAAAGTTCATATGATATCTTATTAGTCATTATTACTTTTTTTAAAGTGTATTTTTGTTCTCAAATTTCTTCTATTTATATAGTCATGATTTCAAGGGATTTTTTGTGTGGTATATGCTATATTGTCTTCTAGATCATTGGTTTGGAACAAATATTCATAAAGCATTTAATTGTTTAATGTGAGTACATTTAGTTTATCCTTTGTCTCTAGAATCATTTCTCAGGACAGATTTTCTGGGTAATCTTGAATGAATAAGTTTTTCCTTTAGAAATGAGAGCAACTTAATAGGTGAAAGTCTCCATTGCTAAAATAATCTGGAGGCTGTTAATGAAAAATCTTATCTAATCCCAAACCACATTGTGATTTTGTGTTCAGAAATACTTGCCTCCCCTTTCTTTCTGAAAAGTCAGGCTGGGTGCAGTGGCTAATGCCTCTAATCCTAGCACTTGGGGAGGCTAAGGCAGGAGGATAACTTGAGGTCAGGAGTTCGAGACCAGCCTGAGCAAGAGCGAGACCCTGTCTCTACTAAAAATAGAAAGAAATCTGCCGAGCAACTAAAAACAGAAAAAATTAGCTAGGCATGGTGGCGCATGCCTGTAGTCCCATCTACTCGGGAGGCTGAGACAGGAGGATCGCTTGAGCCCAGGAGTTTGAGGTTGCTGTTGAGCTAGGCTGACGCCATGGCACTGTAGCCCAAGTAAAGAGCAAGACTCTATCTCAAAAGAAAAAAAGAAAAGTCAGCAATAAAGTCAGGTGATCACTTTTGATAATGAAGATCCGTATTGCAATCCCCACTAGCATTACTGCATCAGAGTCCTGAGACTCACAGCCAGTTCTTTCCTTCCCCAGTGCCTAATACGGCTGCTTCCCTTTCCCTGGTTAAGGGTCTCGGAAGACCATAGGACTCCACCTCCCTTTTTCTACTGCCCAACCAGTGATAATCCCCAATATCTTCTAGATAGCCACCCTAATTGTTTTTCATGTGTCTGAGAAAACTGACGGTGCAGCTCTGTGTGTAAAGATGGAATGCTCATCTTAATAATTCTCTTTTGGAAGCTCTTCTACTTTGTCTATAGTTTCATCTGGGCCAAAACTTGATTGCTCTGCCATTCTTCACTTTGACTCCTTTCTTTTCTAGAAGGCAACACAACTCAATAAGAAAGAACACTGGGTTTGGCCAGGGTTCCTCCATATTCTAGTCTTAGGTCTGTAACTTCTGTAAATTAGGGGGCACACATCACCCAGCCATGCCAGTCTTTGGTTTCCATTTCTTACAAAATGCAGGTATCGGGCCATTGATGCCTGTCTTCCTCTCTGGTCCCCTAAATCTTTGATTCCTATAGTCTCCTGAAGGAATTTAGTGTTTGGATTTCTTTTTCCAAGGCTGCAGTTTATGATTATGCAGATTCTGCCCCACCCCAGGACTTTTTCTAAATCCTCTTCACAGAGAAATGCCCTTATAATTTCACCCAAAGGACAGCACTGTTTGTGCTAACACCCTTTTATATGCCTGTCTTTTCATAAGTAAATCTGGTTTCTTGCTTCCAGGAATTTGTGTTTTTTCTCATCCTTAATTTTTTCCATTTTTCTAGACACTTTCACAGCAATTCTCTTTTCAAACTCTGAAAAGAACTTTGCCTGTCAGATCTTCTGATTGCTCTCAGCTATGTCATTTCAGTTACTTATCTTCACTTCACATGTTGACTGGGAGAGAGAGTGTAACTCTGAGATTTAACTAATGTGGTTATAACATTTAGGATTCTCTCAATAGTTATATATGTTTTTGTCTTAGTATTAAAATCTAGATTTTTAAGGGCTTGTATTTGAAGCAAAATTGGTTTCCTAAATCTGTGTAGAATTCATTCATAAGCCTCAGGAAAAAAAATACCAGCTCTCATTCATCCTTCAACTTCTTCTGGTTTTTAGTTTCAGACCAACTCTCATTAATGCCCAATTGTTTTTAAAAATCTCCTGAAATCATTTTTAGTTGTATATTGAAATAAATTTGTTTGTATCCATATAACGTTTTTAATATTATGCCTTTTGTTTGTAGTGGGATAAAAGATAAAAATTTCATGCTGCACTATGAGGTAAGGTGGATTTTTTCCCCAACATTTTATTTTGAAAAATTTCCAGGGTACAGTAAAGTTGAAAGAACTTTATGGTAAATAACCATATACCTACTACCTGGATTATGCCATTAACGTTTTACTGTGCTAGTGTTAGCATATATCTGTTAAGGTCAATTTGGGGGCTATCATTTTATTGCATATAGAAGAGATTTAGACAGATAAATAATAGTTTTACACTCAACATCTTCCTGCCTAAGTCATAGGTAAAGGTTAAAGTATAGCAAACAATGTTTTCTTAGACAAGAAAGAGTGGTGTCTATATACATGAGTTTCGAACAAAAGTGAAGCTTTTCAAATATTTCCACTGTCAAATCACCTCCCGTTAGCTCATTTAAATGGTCATATTTTTACTCAGTTAATTGGAAGATCATATAAAGTAACATTTACAGTTACTTTATATGAGGTCATTATATTTAATTGAGTTCATGATTGACTTTATTCACAACTAATCCTAAGGGACCACATATAACACATAGTACTTCTAATTTTATTATTTGAAGAATACAGCATGGGAGGCTAATATAAAGTAGCAAGTCACTTCACTTTCGATTAACTCTTCTTGGCTGCCTGGAATCCCAACATTTCAGTTTTGTTGAATCTGCTGTGACCAGTAGATAATGTTTTATGTAGAAAGTGTATGCTACAGAATATCCATAAACATGGAGATTCATACAAGTCTTGTAAATATCCTGTTCTGGATATACCCAGATGCTACAGAAGCCAGAGAGGAATTGTAATTGAGTAAAGTACATTCTTGGTCGTGAGCTGGAGAGCAAGCATGTGGCAATCTAAAAAAGGGCAGCTGTGGAAAATGCAGCTTTAGCTGATTATTGGGTGAGGGGATGGGAGAGGGAGCTGGAAAGGATATGGGCCATTATTGCCAAATTATCCCATTTTTTAAAACCTCTTTATTGTGAAATAAAGTACAGGTACTCAAAACCATATACAACAAAGGATGGCTTAATGAGTTTTTTATAAGACAAACACCCTTGTCACCACCACCAAAGTCACCACCAAAGTCAGGAAGTAGAACCTTGCCAGCCACATCAGAAGCCCCTTCATGTTTTTCAGCCCAGTCCCAACCCCCTTCTTCCTCTGAAAGTAACTAATGTTCTTCTAAGTTTCATGGTAATCACTTCCTTGTATTTCCGGTGTACAGCTCTAGATACCACCGTTTAGTCTTGTCCATTTTTTTTTAATTTGTTATTTCTTTAAGTCTCTTTTAATCCACACGTTTTTCTTCCTTTACATTCTTTTCTTTATAGTCTATCTGTTGAAACCCCAGAGCCATTTGACCTGTAGAGTCCCATGCAATCTGGGTATTGGTGATTGCAGCATGCAGAAACATGCAGTTTAGCATGTTTCTCTGTCCTCCCGTTTCCTACAAATTGACTGCTAGATCGAGAGCCTTGGTCAGATTCATGCTCTGTTGCTTCTTTTTAAAAAAAATTTTTTTTTTTTTTG
>CAUYSK010047658.1:0-40245 GCA_963575035.1 Avahi laniger | reverse complement strand
CCCGCTTTTGTCTCTTCTCCACACGGCCGTCGGCCCTGCTCCTTCACGCTGGCTTCAGGCGCTTCCCTGCCTGGGCGGGTGCGGAGGTCGGTGGCGGAAGAGTCGTCCTCCTGCGGGTCAGGACACACTGCCCCGCCGGCCAGCAGGCGCGGCCCTCCCGCGCTCTATTCCCCATTGTGTTTCTCGCACTCTCCAGACTTTGTGGTCGATTCTCCAATTCACCTTTTTTTTTTCAAGGCTGCTTGTCCCGCGTTGCTTCTCTGCAGATTCCCGATGCTGTCCCCGTGGGAGAGCGATCCCCTCGTGTGTAGCTGTCCCCGTTCTTCGCCTCCCACTCTGGGAGCAGAGAGCCGGGAGGTCGCCACTGATCCGCCATTTTCCTTCCTCCTCCCTTAGAAAGTCTCGATCAAAGCTTTTTCATAAAGGCATATTTTTAAGGGTGTAAAAACTCCCTTAAAAACGGTCCTTAATTTAGTATATCCCAAAGTGAGTTTCTACTTTTCACCATCTAGTTTCTTCTATAATCTTCTATCATCTATGACTCCCATGGTGTAACTGACTTCTGATTACATTACTCCTCTACTCAAAAACACTCTTTTACTCCCCATTGCTATGAATCAAAGTCATTCCAGATCTTTGAAATCTGATGGTGATTTTCTATCATCCGCTAAGAAGGTATTTTATGTTCTTTCCACAGCAACCCCTTTTGCTAGCTGCTCTTCCCTGGAACAACTCTCCCTCCATGGCTTTGCTTATTTGGTTCAGCTTGTCAGAGTAGGAGACTAGGCGACAGGGCTGAGACCAGATGCAGAGGCTTGCAGGGTGTGTGCTTGTGTTAAAGTAAACAACCCTGAAGCGGAAGCTAACTAAAGGGGCTTATGACTGCAGGCAAGAACTGGCTTCAACCAGTTTGTCAGCTACCTCTGCCACCTGACACGAATTTTGGCTAATTACAATATCATTTACATCGTGGTTTTAAAATTTTTCCACTCATGAAATCACCATGACAGTTCTAAGACAGCCATATAAAGTATAAAAATGGGAGGGAACCCAATTCTAGGAGTTACTACCCAAATTCTTGGTAAAAGCCAACCCCTTGGTCTTCAATACTCCTCCTCTCAAGTAGTAAACTTACAAAAGATCTAAAACCACTTCCTACCAGGCTGCTCTTTTTCCATTCTGCCTGGTCTCTCTCCCGAGAGTGTACTTTTGCTTTCAATAAAACAAAAACAAAAACAAAACCACAAAAAACAAACAAAAAAACCTGTCCCTTGCTTGGCTTATGTGGCATGTCCTGAAATTCTTTTCCTGACAATCACCAAGAACTTGGAAAAACCTCTACTCAGAGTCCAGTAACAAGCTGATGCAAATACAGATCTTATATTAATCATCCTGATAGTTAACTGACTGCACACTCCAGTACCTATTTATAGTACATATTTATTGAGCTCCTCAAGGCTACAATTGGGGAGGACCTTTTTTTTTTTTTTTTTTTTTTGTCTTTTCTCCTTGTCTCCCTCCTTCTGTTCTACCTGTAACCATAGTCCACACCATAGCCCAGGTTTTCATGCAGGGACTCAGAGCTGCTGCCTGTGTTCAAAACTCTGTGTGTTTACGAGGAAAAACTCAACTAACTTTGCACTTGTTATTATTTCTTCACTACAGGACTACACTTTTTTCTGCATTGCTCAGAACCCTGTGGGTATGTGTCAAGTGTCAAGTACTCACGTTATTACCATTGGCAAAGGACTGCAGAGATGGAAATCCTCTCCTGCAAACTATCCAAGTTCTCAGGTATAGTAGCATTAAGATAAATTGAGATTCAATCATTATCACTGATAAGACAATAAATCTACAGTGGTTGTTATCTTGGACATGAATGAAATAATTTCTTTAAGCTGTGTGCCTCTGGGACAGTGTGGAGAATGGAAGAATATGAGACATCTGCCGAGATCAGAAGCATGTATATTATTCAGGAAAAAATGACTCTGTTTACTTGAGGGCGTGACGTGGCCTTGACTCAGTGTTAGGTTAACCCCAAATCAGCAAATGCCCAGTGGCCTTTGTCTTCAACTGATTTTTTTTTCTCAAAGGGAAAAATATTTGACTCTGCACAGAGTTTTGCTTATGTCTAAGACTCAATCTTACCTATTAAGTCTATTAAGTATATACCTAAACCTCTGTACCTGAGAATTGGAAATATTTCCCTGCTACCTCAGTGAAGCAATCCCAATCCTGTCAAATTCTTTAAGTAACTTGACTAGGTGGAGGATGGAATTCTTTGTAAAACCTAATGTGTCAAACGAAATTGATCTAGGATAATAATTTGGATTTAAGTAAATTAGTACTTAACATGTGACTGTATATAAGACAATGATATTTTTAATCTCAAGTAAAACGTCTCTAACCTAATAGATTAGGGTTAATTTTGTGATCCAGAAAAGTTAACTACTACTAAAATAACTTGATCCAAGCAGAAATTTCTATTACTGTGGGTACTATCACCTTTGAAGCAGTAGAAAATCGAGTCTCTGAGCATTTGCTTATTAGGCTTGCACTAAAAGGCTAAATGAATTATACTGAGTTGATGGAATTTTTCTGTGACTTTTGAGAACATGTTTTTTGCCAATTATGCATAACTCCCATCCTGCCAGTCCCTGAATATTTTCAGGCTCACTTTAGGAGATTTGGGTATTCTGGTTTTGGGTAAATTGGGCTTTGTGTGGTACACTGGGGAACACTGTAATTTTTTAAATTTGGTTTCTCTTTATTTCATATGTGTATCATTTTAGCTAAAAATTATCAAAGAAATTTTAATCCTGCAGTTAAGAGAAAGTAAAAAGAGTTATGAAATTTAAAATTAGCAGTCTATGAACAATTTTGAGGAGTCAAATGCTGATTTTTTAAAAACCCCAGAGCACTATTTTGGTCTATTTGACTGCTTGCATTGAAACAGAAGTTTGCTACTTGAGAAAATGTCAGCCTTCTCTGAATAAGCAGTTTGTATTAAACTCTATTTAGATCTCAATAGCTGTTGTGTATTGAGGTATCTTGTCACTGAGCTGAATGCTAGAGGAATATATCACTGTATATAAGGCAATTTAGGTTGTTTCCAAGGAAGAAGTTCTTGTCTGCTTAGAAACAATTTACGGAATGAGATGTAAAAGTAAAAATGCATTGAGAACTGTAATACACTAGAGTAATATAAATTATGATTTTTAATGGACATTTTATGATTTTACTACACACAGTACTTACATACTTTTTCCATTGTTTATATTGCTTTGGTAGAAAAAATTTATATTCATAATGAACATAAGCCTGGGAAACTCACATTTGCATAAAACGTGGTCCAGAACCAGAATTCATGATTCAGGGTATCAAAAAATGGAAATGAAAACAATCAGAGAGCTGTGGTAAATTTCACTAGTTATATATTTACATACTCAAAAATGTCTTATGTGCATGATGGGGACATCCAGCTTCCTCTGAGGCATGACAGTAACATGCTGTCACCTCTCTTGCCTTTTCCACTCACACCTTTACCCACAACAACCTTGTTCATGTCCCTGCAACTCTATCAAAATTTCTCTTATTTTATCTCTCAAAGACCTCTTCTTGCTCACACCAAAGGACATTTGACATCTCTGCCACATTTTACACAGAGTGTCATTTTAAATCTCTTTTTCCTCTGGCTTCGTGAGACCATATTCTCTAATGTTCTCTAAGTCTGCCTCCTACTGCCTTCTTTGGTCATTCTTCCTCAGACTCCCTCAAGGTGATGTTTTCTCTGACAAATGTCATTATTGTTAGACCCTTAAAGCTCTTTCTCTTTGGCCTTCTCTTCCGTCCATACACATCTTCCCTAAATGGTCTCCCTCTCTTTCTGTGGCATCGTTACCACCCATATGCTTATGACTCCCCAAAACTGACCTCTCTCCTGGGCTCAGACTTAGATGGCTGCAGTAAAACTCTAAAGGGTTTTCTGATGAAGATTCCTTTCCTAGGAATGGCCCTCCCTTTCCATCTGTGTGTTGAAGTCATATTATCGTGTGACCCTTCCCTGTATCGCAGTTAATTTGTCCGGTCATGAGCTCTTGATCCACAGTTGGCCAATAAATCTATGTCCTGATCTTTATGGATTTGAGACTGGGAATCAGGTTAACCTTTCTTTGAGATCCTGGGTTGAAATCAGGATGGTTGTGCAGGTCAAAGACAACAACATCTTGTAAGAGCCCCATCCATTCTGATGAGTGGTTAAATATTTTAAGTGTCACCTCTAATTGTAGAATACAAAGCTTGGGAGTTGCAGGCAGCCACGTTTACTTTCATGTGTTCCACATAAACAGAGAAGGCCAGTATATAAATAAGAGATCGTGAAGTTTAATCTATGTGAAGTATATCTCAAGAATAATAATTTTTTTAAGAAGTTAAAAAAATAAATCAGATGTAGAAAAACAAAGATGAGAAGTGCAAGAGAATCCTGAAGGCGTTTAGGTCCCAGAATGCTCTGGTTACTGAAGTACAGATATGTCCTTACTCTGGTATATTTGTAGTAAATTATGGTCTTTGTTAAAGCTAGCTTGACTGAAATCTGCTGCTTTTTAACAAAAAGTCCTTGTTAATAAAACATCCTGCTGTGTCCTGGACATTTCTACTTATGTTATTAATAAATATATCATATACCTCTAATTCTCTCCTCATCCTCCACCAGCACTCTCAGCTCCAGCCCCAATTCTCTCTTCCGCTGCTCAGTAAATGGTATCTTGACTTATCCAAACCATGGAGCTGGTCCTTACCTTTAATTCCTCCTGCAGTCTATGCCCTACCTTCTAACTGGCCAAATCCTGTTACTTATCCACCCATTTATTTCCACTCTACCACCTTCGTCTGTACTACAATTGCCTTATTGGGTCACCTTGTAACTGATCTTTCTGATTCCAGCCCTGCACCTGCCAATGGGTTCTTCCTCGAGAGAACTCTCTTACTCGGCTTCACACTAAAGCCCCATATTCAGAGCTCTTCATGACCAAGTTCACTGCTGCCTTCTTAGCTTCACCTCTTGCCATTACCTTTGTATAATATGCACGAACCGTACTGAAATATGTATAGTTCTTTCATACGAAATGACCTTGCTTCTTCTATCCCTATCGGAGCACCCTTTTTGGTAATTGCCTGTTTACCACTAGTCTGTAAGCTCCTCCCAGGCAGGGATAATGTTCTGTGTTGCATCACTATTAAGTCTTAACACAGTGCCTGTCTCATGACAGGAATTCAGTAAATATTTACTGAACAAATGCATTTGTTAAAAGAATGAATTGCTGCTGGATAGAAGTACTGAATACAGAAGCAGAGATATGAACTTGTTAGGCAAGGACAAAGTCTATTTCCATGATCCAAATGTTGGGAGGGAAGCACGACTGTAACTTTGGGTTCAGTGTTTCA
The DNA here is from genome assembly GCA_963575035.1 of Avahi laniger. Taxonomy (NCBI): domain Eukaryota; kingdom Metazoa; phylum Chordata; class Mammalia; order Primates; family Indriidae; genus Avahi; species Avahi laniger. The sequence continues at coordinate 34,800 of CAUYSK010047658.1, read as the reverse complement.
TTAATTATCACTTAACAATCTTAATAATCTTGAACATGCAGCTCTTCACGCACCGGTTCATGCTCATCTCTCGGGACAGGCATTGATTCTTTGACATGTCACTAGCCAGGTAGAATAGATTTTACTGTCTATAGCTGGTGGTATTTTTCTCTGTGCTTTCAATTTTTAGTTCCTTGATATTTTTTTTTTTTAGATATTGCTGCTTTGATTTTACCTGAAGACAGCAGTATAAGGACTATTTGAATGTTAACAGCTACAGCTGTGCACATTCCAGAAAAATTAACTCCTTAATTGCATTAATATGTGCCTGTCGAGGCTCACTGCTGGGTTGGTATTGGAGTGATTAGATAGGCTGGATGATAATATAATGTGATAGATTATTAGAGATTTACTAGTGTGTTTGACTTTAAACTACTCAGGCTTAAAAGTAGGAGGCTTCATGCCTTACATTTAAGTCTTTTATCCATCTTGAATTAATTTTTGTATATGGTGAGAGATAGGGGTCCTGTTTCATTCTTCTGCATGTGGCTATCCAGTTTTTCCAAGCACCGTTTATTGAACAGGGCTTCCTTCCCCCAGTGTATGTTGTCTGTTTTGTTGAAGATGAGGAGATTTCTCAAAGAAATAAATGGAGACTTACCATTTGACCCAACATCCCACTACTGGGTATCTACCTAAAGGAAAAGAAGTCATTTTATTAAAAAAGACACCTGCACTCGAATGTTTATTGCAGCACAGTTCATAATTGCAAAGATGTGGAATCAACCTAAGTGCCCATCAGTTCATGAGTGGATTAAGAAAATACAGTATATATATATATACCACTCCATAGTGTGTGTGTGTATATATATATATATATATATACCACTCCATAGTAGTCGTAGTATGTATAGATATATGGAGTACTACTCAGCCATAAAAAGGAATGAAATAATGTCTTTTACAGCAACTTGGATGGAATTGGAGACCACTATTCTCTGTGAAGTAACTCAGGAATGGAAAAACAAACACCACATGTACTCTCTAATTATTGGAAGCAGGTCGATAGACACTCATGGGCACAAAGAGATGTAAAGGTCATTGGAAATGAAGAAGAGGTGAGGGGGAAGGAGGAAAGGGATAAAAAACTACCTATCAGGTACAATGAACACTTAACTGAATGATGGGCACACTAAAAGCCCCAACTTAAGCATTATACAAGGTATCCATGTAACAAAACATTTGTACTTCCTTAGTATTTTGAAATAAAAAAAGTATAAGGGTACATAGATGTTTGAAAGCAGATAGTCAGGACTGCAGATATCCCCTATTAAAAAGTGGGCAAAACACATGAACAGAAGCTTCTAAAAAGAAGAAAGAAAATTGGCCAATAAACATATGAAAAAATGCTCAACGTCACTAATCATCAGGAAAATGCAAATTAAAACCACAATGATATATCACCTTACCCCAGACAGATTGGCTTTTATTAAAAAGTCCAAAAACAATAGATGCTGGCGTGGATGCAGAGAGAAAGGAATGCTTATATACTCTTGGTGGGACTGCAAATTATTAATGTCTATGTCTATTATAACATACATTATATGTTTATAATGTTTATAACTGCAAATTATTAATGTCTATGTCTATTATAACATACATTATTATTAATGTATGTCTATGGAAGACAGTATGGAGATTCTCAAAGCACTAAAAATAGACCTATCATTTGATCCAGCTATCCCACTATTGGGTATTTACCCAAAGGAAAAAAAGACTTTTCATCAAAACACCTGCACTTGAATGTTTATTGCAGCACAATTCACAATTGCAAAGATGTGGAATCGAAACAAGTGTCCATCAATTCATGAGTGGATTAATAAAATGTGGTATATGTATACCATGGAGTACTACTCAGCCATAAAAGAGATGAATTGATACCTTTTGTAATAATCTGGACCATTAGACCATTCTCCCCAGTGAAGTATCTCAAAAATGGAAAAACAAGCACCATATGTACTCAATATTAAATTGGAACTAACCGATGAGCACATAGGGGCATAGAGGGAAGTAAAATTCAGTGGAAATCAACCAGGGGAGAGGGGAAGGAAGGAAGGGGAAAAACCTACCTAATGGAATAGGTACTGTGAACCTATATGGGGTAATGGACACGCCTACAGCTAGGACTCAAGCATTACAAAAGTGATCCATGTAACCTAAAACATTTGTACCCCCTTAATATTTTGAAATAAAAAAAAGAACTGTAGATCTCAACTCCTTTTTTTTCCCAGTGTTTCCTCAGATCTTTGTTTCATCTGTGCATTTATGAGAACCCTCAAACTTTTCCCCCAAAGGAGGAAATAATATGAAACAGTCCATAGATCTCAACTCTTTATAAGGCTCATACGTTTTTGGTTATACCAGTTCAGTTACATAGATGAGTAATATATTTGTAACCAAAATGTGAGTTTGAGTCACTTCGTTCTTTAGGATTTAGGCAAGGCCAAGTCATACTCTTATTCTTTGTCCCATGGGTGTCCACTGCCTTTTCTGATTCCTGTAAATTCTCAAAGGCAATGCTTTCACAGTCGCCTGATTCCAGTGTTCTTCCTCCGCCGACTTCTTGTCATTGGCTCTGTATTACAGCACCTTTATATCTGAGCTTCCGCCGTTGCCACTGATGCTGGTGGGCAAGCAGCCCATTTTTGATTCTTTTCAGGGCAACCACAGAATTTCAGATAGCTGTATATAGCAGACCCGGTTATTGAATGTGTATTATGGGAAGTTAGAATTCCATATTAGTTATCCCTTATCTTCTTTCCCTGTGGAAGGTTCTAACTGGCCATACTGCCAGCTGAGAGTTCTGCTTCTGTTATTTTGTGATACTTTTCTTAACCGTCTCTCCTGGATTGCCTCTGAGAAGTCCAAATTCTCACTCAATTGCACAGCCCAATTCAACTCTCCCTGCCCCAATCTGCCTCCTTGGCATATATGAAACACATCTGGTTATTCAGTGAAACAAAAAAGATATGGACTTATTTAGAAATACAAAGGATATCCTGACATTTTATTTTTCCTCATGGTTTAAAATCATCCTTTTTCCCATCTCTTATGTGATACATTTATTCTGAGATAGGTATAGAGAAGGGGTTTCTGGTTTGTTGGCAAGGAAATAAAATTTAGACCTCATCAGTGAGCAACTGACCTATCTCTCGGGTGTTTTAACAGTACAGTGTCACAGAATCCATTCCTACTGATCCTTAAAGAGCAGAAACAGCAGCAAGACTTTATTATATATCCTTTTTGCTTGGCAAACTTTTCTTGCTTGAGCAAGAAAAATTTTTTCCTGTGGTATTCACCTTCCTGAGCAAGGACAGACAACACACAAAAGCTTGTTTGCTTTGTCTTTGTGCCAGTTTCCTGGTGAGGCTTTTTCCGACATGAAGAGTTCAGGCAAAGGCCAAGGAGAATGGAGGTGTGCGACTGTCAAGCACTGAAATGCCTCTACTTGTGTGGGGAGATTGTTGGTGCCTGTCTAGACATATATCTTATGTTGGTTTACTCTTTCTCTTTTGTAGGGTGATCACTGTTCTCTGACCCTTATCTCATTTTAAGAGAAATTTACTCATTTAGCGAAGGTTTCATTATTTAGTACGTTTTAAAATTTTCCAAGGGCTTATCAACCAAATGATTTACCAGGGGTAGGAAGATAACCCAAATGAATAAAGGAGCTGGGTGCCAAGGCAAGCAGGAGAACTCATGGCTGCCTAGAGAAGGCAACAGGTGCTGAGCAAATGCCAAATGCTGAGTGTGACGACAGGCCTGGCATGCTGTGTCTTTCTTTGCATATCTGTGACCCACCTTATTGTTCGGTCAAAACAAAGGATCACCTTTTAAAATTTATTACTAATTAATAAAAACAGACAAACAAAATGTGCTGTGAGGCTAACCCTATGAGCTTCAAGCAAAACATGGCTAAGGTGGAATCCAACCTGGGTGTTGGGACAGTTTGACCTTTTGCTATTTTAACTTTGGAACAGCTGTAGCTACTTTGTTCTTCTTTCCTTCCCTTTTATTTGTAACTCCCTTCTCTAATAATAAAAAACCTGGCTCCTATTTTCTTTAATATATTTACTCATTTGTTCAAGCCTAGAATGCACAGAATGTAGTTTTGGAGTCACTATCACCGGAGAAGTGAAATTGTACATAAAAGCCTGCGTCCACTATCAAGGTGCAGCATATTTCCATTACCCTCGAACGTTCCAATGTGTTTATCCTCCTTTTTTTAAATTTTTTTTTGAGACACAGTCTCACTCTGTTGCCTGAGCTAGAGTGCTGTGACGTCATCCTAGCTCACAGCAACTTCAAACTCCTGGGCTCAAGCGATCCTCCTGCCTCAAGCGATCCGCCTGCCTCAGCCTCCTGGGTAGCTGGGACTCTAGGCACGGCACCGCAATGCCCGGCTAATTTTTTCTATATAGTTTTAGCTGTCAATTAATTTCTTTCTATTTTTGGTAGAGACGGGATCTTGCTCTTGCTCAGGCTGGTCTCGAACTCCTGAGCTCAAACGATCCACCCGCCTTGACCTCCTAGAGTGCTAGGATTACAGGCATGAGCCACCGCGCCCAGCCAGTGTTTATCCTCCTTAAACATACTTTTTCTTAGTATATTTCAGCACACTTCCTTTCTCAAGTTTCTTTGGATCTGGGTAATGCATGAAAGTGCACTGATGTACTTCACATTGACCTAAGACAGGATTTTAAATCAAAAGAATATTCAAAATTGAGGGACATTTTACAAAATATCTTAGCAGTACTCCTCAACACTGTCAGGATCATGCAAAACAAGGAAAAAAAGTGCCACAGCCCAGAGGAGGTTAAGGACACATGACAACTAATTGCAATATGGTATCCTAGATGGGATTCTGGAACAGAAAAATGATGTTAATGGAGAAACAGGTGAAATCTGAGTGAAGTCTGGAGTTAATAGTGATGTATTAATGTTGGTTCTTTAAATTTGACAAATATAAAGTGATAACTGATAACAGTAGAAACTGAAACCAGGTAAGAGGTATATGGGGATTCTTTGCTCTATCTTTGCAACTTTTCTGTAAATCTAAAATTATTCCAAATAAAAAATTATTTAAATTATTCAAAACATTGGAATCACACAGATTTGGATGATTAAGAACCCAAGATTTGAGTCAGACACGTTTGAACTCAAATATTAGCTCTGTCTAAGACTTGCAAAACATATTTGGTACTGATTTTGACTGAAGTCATAATCATCTACTTTTAAATATCTTTCTGCACTCTTAAGTAGCAATAGCAGTTTTAAATCAAGCACAGCAGAAAATTTACAAGCTGAATCTACCTTGAACATACTAACCTCTCTGAGCTGTTGCTCTCACATCTGTAAAATAAAATAATTATTTTTTCATAGGCTGGAATTTAGGGCAAAATGTAGAAAATCCATGTAGAGTAGCCTGTGAATTTCTTAGGGCCGTTGGTACTTTCACTAGTGTATCTCTGAAACTAGCATGATTACATATAGTAAATACATAATGAAAGTTTTTTGGCAAATAAACTTTTTTCCTGTGAAGTAAAAACATCTTACAAATTATTTTTCTAGAATCCATTGTCATTTAGGATTCTCTTCTGATTGTGACATCTTAGCAATATCATGGTATGTGTGGGCCATTCGATTCTGTAATTTTTTGAGCTCCTCTAGGTATAAATGTAGCCATGCTGTGTATTGGGAGAATCATTTTACAGGCTCTGGAGACAACTCCTTGATCCCACATACAGCAACACTCTTCTATTCATTTTCTTGATGTGGGATGATTCTGCTCTGAGTTCTTAATGACAAAGGTCATTTGGGCCCTACAACTGGGGATATATTAAAGTTACTGTGTCTCTCCTCAAGCTTTAGGCTTAAAAACATTAAAACAGATGGTGATACTTGGAGGGTAATTAATTTTCCTTTAGAGAAGTAATCGCTTTCCTTAAAAATAAATTAATGGCTCCCTCTTTGTCCAGGAGGTAATGGTTTAGTAAATTGAGCAATGAACTGGGCTGCTCTTGAGCAAGACTTAGGGGAAAAGGAGAAGTATTTTGTGATTCTGTCCTTGTCCGGTTGTGTGAATTTGGGAACTTCACTCTTTTGGCCAAATGGGAGGACTAAATGAAACAGAGCATTTTAAGCACGTATACCTGATGCAAGGTGAAGCTTCGGAACTGTTAGTCAATATAATCAGTAGAGGTAGAAAGATTGACATTATTAACCAGTCTTTTCGATTTTGTGTGGACATTGAGAGTCCTGTTATGGCATTAGAAATAAAGCACCATAAGGTTCTGGTATACAGGATCTGCTTGCACAGGTGGAATTTTTAAAATTAATTATTGGTTAATGACCAAATTGTCCTCCTTATTTCATGTTATAGTAAACCAGTTGGGAAATAGTTGAGTTTCCTTCTTTCCGGAAGGCAATATACAACATGTAACTACCTAAGAAATAATCATTAAATGCACTCTCACCAGAAGCCTATGTTTTAATATTCAGAGAAAGTTATTAATATATAATATTTTAAAAGATGTATTTAAATAAAGATTCCCATGTGCTCATATTTTAGATTTTCCATATTCATAAACTTTAAACTTCCAGCAATTCTGTAACACTAGGTTATTCTGTGAAATAACATATTTTGTTTTGTTCGTGTCCACAAACATATATGTAACTGTTTACCATTTGAATTTTCATACTTATCCAAACAATGTAACCTAATGATACTGGGCAGAAAGTTATTGTGTGATCATTCTCTTGATCTTCTCCTGGGCTAAGCTCTGCTAGCAGTATATTTATTTGGTAGAAATTATCATGGAGTCCATATTTTAGAATAATGGGAGATGTATTTTAATATTTCATTCAAAACAAGAAGTGATCATTTGTGCAAAAATGCATTTTAAATTCACTTTCTCTTACCACAATATGTAGAATACTGATCCCCCCCACAGAGAGAATTGCACTGGTGAAGTGATAACAGAGAGATCCACATACCACTCAGTACAGATTGCCCAGGGCTGTAGCAACAACAGCCCTAATTTGCCTTTTGCAGAGTATTGGAGGGGAAAAATGCATTCTTTTGAAATTGTTGACAAAGAGTGGTTGTTTAAAGATTTGCTCAGGCAAGAGTATAAGGGAAGGCAGATTTAAAAAACCAGGACCAACAAGCAGCAATTTCAGTACAGACCATTTGGCATAGTGTCAGCCTGTGACACAGAGGACAGGGCCCAGGATAAAGCCAAACTGTGTCTTTTTCTATACTCATTAAGGTTTATCTTCCATATGAGGGTGAATTGAAGGTTGATGTCGGATCCCATTGAATATTCTTTAGAGCTCATTTGTATATTGGTCTATAGAGTAAAGTGAATCTAATTCTCATTTTCTTTTTCCAAATTGTGGGGCAATAATTCTCAACAAATAATAAATCAATACAATTGATCATCTTAATAATGCTCAGAGTCAAGGAACCCTTTTGGATATTGTTTTATGAGTGTAACTAGTACTTCGACCAATGAAAGCTTGTGGAAGATGATCAAAACTCAACTTCTTGTTTTGTTTTCATGTCTTCTGCTTCTTTAAAATGTATATAGTGGAGGAAAGAATTTTCTGGGCCTTTGGATGAGATTTTAGACAGACTTATCATTTTTCTGAGTATTTTTAGAAAATATAAAGTCCTGTGGTCAATTTAAGATAGAAAACACAATCATAACTTAGAAATTAAAATTTCAAATCCTATATATTGATAAACTCTTCAGTCTTCATTCAAAGGTAAGACTAATGTAACTTAATGATACTGGGAAGAAAGTTATTGTGTGATCGATCATTTTTCTTGAGCTTCTCCTGGGTTAAGCTTTTGCCAGGGGCATATTTATTGGGCAGAAATTATCATGGTATCCATATTTTAGCATAACGAGAGAGCCCCTTCCCCAGAGAAAGCCATGGGCAGATGATGTCCTTGCTTTTTAAGAAGGTGGTGTCAGTGGTCCTTTTTCTCTCTCGCAGTCCTCTTTTCTCAACTTGTTAACTGAGGTTTTGGATCTCATCAGGTTTGGAGCAGAAGAGGGAGAAGGAGAAAGGAGATCCAGGAAAGTGTTATCAGTTAGTACATTAGTGAGCTGGCTTTGTTCTTGCTGGCCTGGGTGATATTTCAGACTTCTTGTTCTTTCTTGGGCGATTCTCAGAATTGTCTCAGAAGCTCCACAGCTGAGCCAATCACCAATAACTCCTGCAAAACAGTCAGCTCCTTCTCTTCCGATGTTAGCTTCTGATTTCTTGACTACCTCTGATTTTCTGGCTACCTTTCTATAAAGACCCTCCATTGTTGTCTCTTTGTTAACTGGCTGATGCCCTGGTCAAGATCCCTTTTAAAATTAACTTAGATCAACATCCCTGCAGAGTCATCATCTGAGCCAATGTAGAATGGTGACATCAAAAAAGATATGTCCACATCCTAACTCCCGGAACTTGTGAACAGGACCTTGTTTGGAAATAGAATCTTTGCAGATATATTAATAATTAAAGAATCTTGAAATGAAATCATCTCAGATTATCCAAGTAGGCTTTAAATCCAATGACAAGTGTCCTTATAAGACAAATGCAGAAGGAGAAGAGACACAGAGGAGAAGTGATGTGAAGATGGAGGCAAAAATGGAGTTATATGGCCATCAGCTGAGGAAAGCCTGGAGTTCCCAGAAACTGAAAGAGACATGGAAGTATTCTCCTGTAGAGCCTTTGGAAAAAGCACAGCACTACTGACACCTTGATTTTGGACTTCTGGCCTCCATAACTGTGATAAAATAAATTTATGTTACTTTAAGCCACCCAGTGTGAGGCAATTTGTTATGGTAGCCCTAAGAAACTGATAGACAACATCTTGGCTGGACATCATCAGATCCTCTGTAGTTATTGCTTTAACACAGGCTACTTTAGCCAGCCTCACCTCTAGGATTCTGCAGGCTTGCATCAGATATCCTAATGTGCATCCTAAACTCCAGGGAGCACATCTCAAAGTCTCCAAGTGTTTCCTTTGAAAGCCCTCTTGCGAGACTCAAGGTGAGAAGCAAGGCAGCCCTCCCCACCAAATCCATTTCCTTAAGATGGAACTTACAGCACAGCTTTATCCAAAGAAATCCTCTTCAAATCTTTTCTTCCATTTTCTTTTCTCAACTATTTATCTATTTATTCATTTATTTATTTTTGCTTTGAAACATCATCTAAGTCTACAGATCTATTCTTGGTTACTAGCTTTGTTTCTTGGTCACTCAGTTCAAACTGCCAGTTTAACACGCTGGGTTACATGCAGATATTAGCAAGGTGTGGATCCTACCTGCCTAACAAAACCCTTGTGCCAAGTCAGGTAATACCAGCTATCAAGAGCCCTTACAGAATTCTAGAACTCTATTTTAAAGAGGACTATTTTTTTTTAATGTTCTACAGTTTAGAATATTTCCAGGAAACCGTTTTTATGTGATGTTTGTCTGGAATTTTCAATGCAGCACCTGAGCTCTGGCTGCAGACTGCTCAGTGCCCATGGTCATTGGTGCTCTCCTTGTCTTAGGTGGTACACTCTTGACCTAGACCTTTTTCTTCAGAGAGCCTCTCCCCTAGTTAAACTGTAACTCCTGGCCCTTGCAGCAGAAACATTTGTGCCTCCCTTCCCAGGTTCCTTCTACATCTCAGTCTGCCTCAAGGTTGAGTTATCCTAATTTGTGGTTGCGCAGGAAGCTCAGCAGGCTCTTACTGGCTCTAGGGAAGCTGGGGTAAGACAGTAAAAACTGCTGCTACCTGCCAAGCTTTCTTTATTCTTTATTGGCAGGGGAAGCGGCAGTTTCCTAGGTAGAGAGGCAATGCAGGAACAGTGCTCATGGAAAGTAGAACAATTTTGGCCACATTGAGGTATGGGGTACTGTTAAATAGCTTGATTGATTCCTAATCCAGAGACAGGCTTAAAAATATGAGAATCCACAATAAAACAATTTATAATCGCTCACTATTCTCTACTTTAGCTGACATTTTTAAAGTTACATGCATATAAACTCATTCTGCCATTTCTAAATATTAATATGTATTATCACAGCATCAACATTCTTAGGCAATCTTAGGACCTTGCAAATCTTACCACCTCCCATTTCTCTTGGAGATTTCCTACCAGAGAACAACATGAGTGAGAAACATTACCCAAGTCCAGGCGAAACTCTCCCTTGGGTTGGACAATATTGTTTTCTGCTCAAGCTTTCTAACTTTTTCTCAAATCTAAACAGCAGGCCATATCTAGATAAGTGTAACACATAGAAGTAGGAGTTTGAAATTGAGAAAGATAATCAGAATTCTTGAAATTCTAAAGCAGAGTCAATCAGGTCACTGCTAAAACCTAGTCCAATAAGAGTTCTGTGTTTTGATGAATACTATTACCAACTCTCTTCACTGGGGTAGAGTATAGGGCTTTTACTATAGATCCTATTGAGAGGAGAGTATATAAAGGTAAAAGAATGTGGAGAAGGAAAATACTTATTTCCCTTCACGATTATCAATGCTGCCACAAAAATATGAGAGCCGAAGCCCCCCAGAATTGCAGAGATATCACAAATTAAAAATTTCAGCTGCTGAGCAGAAAGCATAATTCTTATCAGAGATATTGTCATAGCCATATATCTTGATATTGTGGAGAATCAGCTTGGATTCAGCCAGGATCTGAGATAAATCCCCTTTATCCACTTTACCCAGGGAATATGGTAAAGTTTCTTTCTTAACCTCTCCAAGTCTCAGTTTCCTCTATAAAGCAAAGCAGGACTAATATCTGGTCTGGTGGGGTTGATAATTAGATGATGTGATGATGTTTACAAAATGTGTGTAATAATGCTTGGCACAGAGTAGCAACTCAATCCATGATAAAGTTATAACTATAACCTTATAATAGACGTTGGCATGCACAGCCTTTGGTTCCCAATTGTCTCTTGTGCTTCCTCCGGGATTCACACCTTTCCTTCTCACACCATTTGGCAGATTTCCGTTATGAGCTTTGGCTCTCGTTAGCCCTCTGCCTTCCTGGAAATCATTTTTTCCCTCTTCCTATACAGACTTAACATTGCTCTTCTGTCTCTCCTGCAGGGAGATTATGTATTAATAGAATAGCTGTGGACCGAAGACAGAACCCTAACAAACCATAATGTTTAAGAAGTAGAAGAGGAAAAGCATCTCTTCAGGGATTTAGTGAAGGGCCGAGGTAAGAAGAAATCTAGGGGAAAAAAGAGCAGAGATTCAAGAAGGAGGCAAATTAAAGAGCAAAATGAAGCCTCAAGGTCTAGAAAGAGGACTCAAAGAAAACCATTATCCATAGATGCTGTCCTGCCCTTGCCTGCCGAGACCAGTCACACACATGTACCAGCTGGCAGGTGCCCAAAGAGCCTTACTCATGGCAGAGAATGCAGGAAACTGTTCCCTGAAATGACACCACCTCTGAGCACACTGAGGGTAATGGCTCGACACTGGGCCTTGGGGTATTGGTGTGAAGAAGCATTTTAGCTTCAGGTGTTTGCAGCACTAGCAGGATGGAATGGGCAGTACTGACACAGAGTTTTCTCTTTACAGGGGAAGCAAAGCTCTGAGCCCCAGAGCTTTTGGGGAGCCACTTGGTAAGACTGTAGGAGAGAAGCTGGTCACTTCTCAGCCTGTTCTACAAACTCCCTAGATTTGAACCCAGTTATTCCTCCTCTGCAGAAAATAAGGTACTCCACTGATCATAAGCTAGTGCCTCAAGTGAGGTATCTGTCTTCCATAGGGTTCTGTAAAATTGAATTTGGTCATGCATTCTGCCTTTTGGGCCATAGTTGCCACTATTCTTTACCCAATTTGCATTACTTGTTTATGACCCTTGCCTGGATTCTAGAAGCATCTAATCAATTTGCAAAGCTTGACTTTGCAAATCATGTGGTATATCTTCACCTATGTAAGCTGCAAGAAAAGATCTTTTCTTACACCCTTTCCTCTTTGAGGCCGCCTTAGATACTCATTTTAACCTGATTTCATCCAAATAAAATGTTGGAAGGTATGAATTTTGGCTCTACAAATTGTGATTCGCCTCAGGTGCATACATTTCCTCCCCTCAAGAAGTATTCAAATAGAATTCTAGAACCTTCTCTTAGGCGAAAAGGAGCTGAATACCAAAATTTTTTCTATGAAAACATGTTGGCACAAGAAATCTTTTCTGTTTTAACAAGAATCTTGTCTTTCACTTTTTTGTGCTATTTTTTTTTCTGTTCCCTTTTTTCATAATTGCCATGGTAACATGGGTCTGTTTCTTCACATGAAGTTATGAAATGGTTTTCTTGGCCTACTGCTTTTACAGGAGGCAGAGCTTATGACCCAATTTCAAGTTACACAGAGTCACAGGAAAATGGAGCCAAACTTCAGGGTGTTTATTTGTTAAGCAGTGAACCATACCATACACATTGTTTGCCAGGCAGGTCAGGGACTAAGAATGACTTAGTAGAGGCATCTTAAGGCCTTCCGTATATGAAGCAGGATGAAAGGAGGAAAAAGGACTTATTTTCCTATGGGCCAGGATTCAAAACATGTAGGAGCTCTGTGACAGGGCTGGGTGGTTCTGCCTTGCCTCATTACTTAAATACTGGAGTTTCTTATGCAGGAAGCTGAAACGACTCAGTGTGGGACATTATGTTCTTTAGCTATTTCTCTAAAAGACCTCAATGACTACAATTTCATAAGTTACAGTGGCATCACAGTGCCTGATACATAAAAATATTTATGAATGAATGGACTTATTTTTGATATTTTTATTAGGAAATTCAATATTTAGGGGAGAGGTGAGATGTGCCATGGAAAATGATCTTTCTTTTTCCAAAATAAAGCCAATTATGGCAAAGTTACTCAGTAGTAAATCAGCAACTCTGAAAGCATGTCATTAGACTCTATCAGAAAACATAAATGCTTCGGTAAATATCTTCCCTTAAAAACTGATGATAGATCAAATAACTTAATCAGTTTAGATTAATTAATAGATTAATTAATAGATCCTTCACAGAAATATGTTTTAATTTTCTGCTAGCATCCTTACTGTTGTCTCTAGATATAGTTTGCCAGACTACATATAGAAATGTTCATATCCTTTAGTCACGTTATTTACTTGAATTTTGAAATACTTTTGTCAATCTGTTACAATAGGACAAATTACTTCCCTTGGTTACTAAAAATTTTTCTTTTGTAATACATATATGTAAGCCATCTTACCTGATTAATATGTAGTTTCAGTATGTTTGGATGTATACTTGATATTTCAGTAGATCACAATCCCATACAGGTATTGCATGATGTCAGTTTAGAATTGCATTTTCACACTGTTAAATTCTTCTTGCAGTTAGTAACTGGTCTCTTTCTTGTCCCTTACTTATTTCTTTCCCCTCCTCCTCCTTCTACTTCTCATTCCACTCTGCTACTTTTTTCCTCCTAAATTGGTAAATATTTGGTTTGAACTGTCTAGATCAATGGGAACCTCATGTATCTTAGAAATCATGCTCCCCTCAATAAAGAAGTTCATGTAACAAAGCTACTATGCTGTTGGATAAGTGCCTGTAATCCGTCTATCTTCCTTAGCAGACACTGTTGGGGAATAAAACAATCCTGCCAACAAAAGACCCCTCTGTGCCAATGTAGATACCAGAGGCAACACATTTTATTACAGAGTAAGCATTATCAGGGTTACATGCATGTAAGGTAACATGAAAGTGACTAAAGTCTGGACACAGTTTCATATAAATGTGTGCAAGGAAGCAGAAGAAAGAACAATTGAGACTTTCTTATCCCCTTGACAGATAGAAAGATGTCCCCGTGTTTGCTGTATACCTTGTGAAAGAGTTAATTTTGGAGGTACATGTTTATATTTTCAAAGGTCAGAAGGCCCACAACCTTGCACTATAAAATCAAAAGGTTGGGCCTCCAATTGAGTCTCTTATATTTCCAAGGAGACACTCTGAGAAGGGGAGGTAAGAAGGCAGCTGCTTCCCTCCTCTGGGGAAATTTCATGATTTTGCCCTTACAACACCCAAGTTAGGTTTGCCAGGTGCTTCTTTAAGTGACTTTGATGAGTCACCAAGGCAATTCGTGATACAAATGGGATGATTTAAAGAAAGCCCAACATACTAAATGCCATGAATTTCAGTTGAACCAAGTAGCTGTGATGGTGTGCATCTACATGATGCTGTGGTTTTCAGAGATTCATACTGAGATTCGTTCTGACCCTATTTTAAGAAGTAAAATTAATAAAATGTTAGACTCAAATCTGGTCTTGGTTTTATGAGGTTGCAATGCATGCAGATTCATCTAGTTTTTCATCTACTGAAGTCTTTTTGGCAGAAGTTTACCTCTTGTCATTCTTGTGGTACCATTTTTAAACAGGTCATTGACTGCACCAGTGATTACATAGCTATTAAGTCTCAGGGACCTCAGGGCCTTGTCAGAGTTGCCAGGATTTATCTTGGGGGATGCAGGCCAAATAATCTAATCGGAAAATTTTTCAAAAAAGATCTACGTGCCATCATGTGTGATTACTTTATTGATTGGCAGGCTTTCTTTGGCTTACAGATAAGTTATAAGCAGGAAGATGGTAGCATTCTTTCATTTATCTAACTGTTTTGTAAGATGTTGTAATGATGGGGAACAGATATGAAATATAACTAATACCTATTCTAATAAAAGCTTATAAATTAACAGTGAATGTGTGTCATATACAAACAGGTATGAAACAAAAAATGTTTGTCAAAGGTCAATGCCTTGGTAATGATACATGGGTGGTCAGACAGATGGTGGAAAGATGACATTTGCCTGGTATTGGAAGAAACTCTGTGAAGAAGGAGGCATGGAGGCACTGAACAATGAGTCCAGTCTCTAGAGGTGAGGATAGTGGCATGGAGGAATCACCGGGACACATTTGAGGGATGGCACAGTAATTTTAACTGGTGTGTATTGAAGGGGTCCTGGAAGATGAGACTAAGGAGTTACACTGTGATGAGTCATAGGCCAGACTAACAAAATAACATATAGCAGTGTCATTTCTAAGGAAAGGCAGTGGAAAGGGAATGGGCTTTGGAGTTACAAAGACCTAGGTTCAAATTTTGTTTCTTTCATTTTCTGTCTATGGAATCTTGAGCATTTACTGAGTTAAAGTTTTCTTTAAAATTGGTGTAGAAATGCCTACGTTGCATCTTGCTATAGAGTTTAGAAATAATGGCAATTCAGAAAATATTAATAACATATAAAATTTATTATGAGATGTAGACATTATCTCTCTGAGACTCCGTCCACCACATATCCATTACTATTCTTTATCTGAGAGGGCAGAACTGGCCTGACTTATTGATTGAAAGATGAATCATACCAGAGATTAGCACTTGGCAAAGATTACCTAATCGTGTCCATTAGGAAACTAAATTACTTTTGAGTTTCTGTAACACCAGCTAACATTTTACATTTCTGATCCAGGATATTTCTTCCTATTGCTTAATACTGTTCTTATTATGTCTCGACTAATTTTACTCCTCACTGTTAATCACAAGGTGGTGTTACTTTTCCTTTTTGTTTTTCCTATAAGTAGCTGTTTGAATGAATTGACTTTGGAGTGTGCCCAATTCCTTTATTTACCTCTTAATCCTTTCATGTCACTCTGGAAGTACTGCTTCAGGATGAGTCCCTGCAGAGATGGCATTTCAAGCAGCCTATAAGGATTAGCTTTCGGATTTTTTTTTCCAGCATGCAAACCCAATTTGGAGAATTATCACCTCAGGCATAAGGATGATAGTTCCGGAAATGTCACTCACAAAGGCATGTGGAATAGTCCAGCTTCCTTTTACAAATTGTTTGCTAGGGAGCAAAATATCAACTCCATCAACTAGTCAGTGGGCGGACAGACCTTTGGAAATGTCTGTAAAACCCTCTGCTAGCTGCTAATCTTCTCTCTGTAATTTCACTGACATAAGCAATAAACCCTGTAATTATATTGCACTAATCAAGAACACTGACAATAATGGAATATCAATCACAGCACTCATATGTAAACCCAGTCAGATTCCGAGTCTCGTGTTGGCACCATTTGTAGTTTTAGTTATAACCTAACTAAAAAGGAGCTGATGAATGCAAGCTGGCTAAATCACATGTAGATCAACTATTTCTCCAAGCTATCTTGCATATGCTTTTCAAAATGCATGTATTCATTAAATTAAATTTTTTGTACTGATGTTTGAGCATGTGCAGTTTCCTTCATTTGTAGTTTATAACAGCAATAACATCTCTGGCACAGGGCATTTCCTGAGGATTAATGGCCAGTTGGGGTTAATGGCTGAAGATAGAGCCAAAGGCCATCAATTCCTTCCCTCCAGTCATTAATTCTTAGGAGATGACCTGTTCTTTCATCATTATCGCTTGAGTGTTTCTTCATTTGACCTTTATATGAAGTGATGTGGCACCATCGGAATTAATCCTGATGTGAGGACTGCAAAAGATGCATCTGCCAAGCATCTCCTAAACTTGCTTATAGGACAACTCGAATTTACCTCCTTACCAAATCACAAGTCACACCCTAAATCTGTGTCTATCAAATAGGCAGTTGTCTAGAATGAGCCATTTACTTTTTTCTAGTTTCTGAAAAGCTAGCTTTTCCAGCTTCTTCCTTTCTGATGAGTAGTTAGAACCGATATTTCTGAGATTTCCTTGTTGTTTGATTGTTCCTTTCTAAAACATTCATCTCTACCAGACAGCTCTTTTTTGGAGAAGTGTCTCATGAGATGACATTTTCATTATTATATGAGAACTATTACATGTTCTCCCAAGAACCTTTTTCAAATGTGCACAAAGATTCTTTCTTTGGGGTCCGTGTGTGTTTTTGTTTGTGCTGAGGGGGCAGAGACAAGAGCCTGTGAAAAATAAAGGGATATTAAACACAAACCATGCATCCACCCAAAGCTCTTGGAAGATTTTGTTATTTTTAGGGATGAGGAGGCTTTTTCTAATCAGCTCTTCATTATTGTCTCAGTAATTATCATGTTCCCTGAAGATTTTCATTCTTGTATCTTCCTTGAAAGAGTAATAATGATTGAATTATTTAATAATGTTTCTTTGTCTTTTATCTGTTCTCTCACCTAAGAATCTCAAGGTGCTTTGCAAAGATTAATTACGATTTATAAGGCTCACAAAATGGATCCTAATTTGAAGCATTCTGAAAGTTGTGAAGATTCAATAAATTAAGGTAATAGAAGCAAAAACTGAAGTTGGTGTTCATTTGTTTGATTGTAGAAGAAAGAGATTTCCTTCTCAATAATCCTGTGACATTTTTTCATCCATATTAGAATAAAGCATGTAAGGCTATATTCATGAAAGCAAATTAACTTCTCCTAAGCACTATGAATTAACTTTTCCTAAGCACTTTACCTGCGCTATTTGTCACCAGGGCAACAGTGCTACCTCTTTAGAATAGTACATTAATCAGGACTTTTCGGGTCATAGGTGACTGAAGTCTGACTAATAATGGCCTAAATAAGAAAGAAATTGGCTGCTATAGCTGAAAAATCTATCTGTAGCCTGTCTCCAGCTAGACTCAGTGACTCAAATATGTTCAGGAGAAGTCTACCTCTTGGCTCTGCTTTTCTGACTGGGCTTCATTTTTAGGTCTGCTTTCTCTATATGGTGCCCCTAGCAGATCCAGACTTACATTCTAAAAGTTTAGCAACCCAGGTTAAAAAAGTCTCTGCTTCCTAAGAATTCCAGCAAAAAATTTGAGTCAGCCTGGCTTTGATCATATGTCCACATCTGAACCAATTACTCCAATTACTTTGTTCAGTAGGATAGAATGTATTAATTGGCTGGACTAGTTTGTGTGACTGCTCATGAAGCTGAGAATGTGTTAATAGTAAGCCATACCCAAGCCAGGTGGTTGATTTGGTGAGTAGAGATGGTTCAGGAAAGGAGAACCAAGATATTCTTTCATGAAGGAGAAGGAGAGGGAGAAACAACAGATATCCACAGAAGGTAGCATGATTTCAGCATTTACATTTGCTTCCAGCGCAGATAACAGAAGACGTCAGAGATAAAACTTAACATCATTGTCATTTATAAACATAATTTTTCATTAAAATATCACTTTAAAAAGTATGTGTTCTGGAAACTAGTCCCATGAGATATACCTTCAAAAAAAGTGTTCAGTGATTACATAAATTTGAGAAACACAGAAAACTGTTATAAAATCATCCTTGGATGTACATTAGTATTAAATAAGACATTATGCCCTTATAATACACACAGATATCACTGTAGTCACATAATCAACAAACTCCTCATTCACATATATAAGTATATATATGTTGATTTCAAAATTTGTAATGTCAGAGATAAGAAATGTGACATAAGGTATGATGGTCTCTTGAAGTAGTATGATTCTAGGAGAGAGAAGAAAGAACCAGTAAACAAAGATGTGCCACAATTCTCAGGGAACTGGACCAACTGCAGAAACTAACATTGGAGGATTAATTGACTTGCCAGGAAGTGTCCATGGAAAGTCACACTTCCTAAAAAGGAAGAGCACATAGCAGAAGGGAATCTGGGGATCAGTGTGTGGTTGTCTGTCAGAACATAATTGGTAACTGTGAATTATGAAAAATCTATCTGAGAAGACCCAGATATTGTTCATGGTCCCAGTTCCAGGGAATTGGATTACTATGAATGAAGAAGAGCAGCAGGACACCCTTCCCCCAGTCAGAAGTCCAGGCAAATCTCCAGACCTGGGACTAACTCTGGAGGAGAGCAGTAACCTGGCAGGCAGAGTGAGGGGGCAGAAACGGTGAATAAAGGCCAAGGAAGATTCCAAGAAAAAAAATCAAAACTATTTTTGGTACCTGTTCAGGGTGGAGTTCAGGGTGGGGTTTGTGTGCATGAAAAGATACCTGTGAGAATATATCTTTCTGGAAATATAACTTGATATATGGGTGGTACTGGCAACATGTTGAGAATATCACTATTGTATAGTAGAAGAATTTTACAGCAAAAAACACAAGGATGGGAATCTGAGTTGGCAGAAATTACAAGCTGGGCAAGTTGTTAACTTATGTGGAAAGTTGGTCTCATCTGTAGTGAAAATACCATTATTTTCCTTGAAGGCATGTTATGAATACAGTAGGTACTGTATTTCATTCTTATGATATTGGATATGCAAAAAACATTTTGTTCTTTATTTCTTTATTACGGAATATAATTTAAAAGTGTGTGTTCCTGCTCATAAGTGAGAAATACAGTAAATAATAAGAAATTTATAATAACTCTTCCATTTGTAGTTTAAAATTATCTATTTTAAATAACTATTTAGGTCAACCTGAGTGGTGAGAGGTACTAATCCTATTTCAGTCTTCTACATGTGGCTATCCAATTTTCCCAGCACCATTTATTGAATAGAGATTCTTTTACCCAGTGTATGTTTTTGTCTGCTTTGTCAAAGATCAGATGGCAATATGATGAGGGTTTTATATCTGGATTCTCTGTTCTGATCCATTGGTCAAGGTCTCTGTTCTTGTGCCAGTACTTTGCTGTTTTGGTTACTATAGCCTTTTAATATAGTTTGAAGTCTGGTAAAGTGATACCTCCCAATTTGTTCTTTTTGCTTAAGGTTGCCTTGGCTATTCAGGGTCTTATCTGGTTCCATTTGAGGCATAGAATTATTTTTTATAGATATGCAAAAAATGACATTAGCACTTTAATGCAGATTGCATTGAATCTGTAAACCGCTTTGGGTAGTATTGACATTTTAACAATGTCGATTCTGCCAATCCATGAGCATGGTATATTTTTCCATTTGTTTACATCCTCTGTGATTTCCTTCCTCAGTGTTTCATAGTTCTTCCTACAGAGGTATTTCACCTCCTTGGTAAATATATTCCTAGGTATTTTATTTTCTTTGTTGCTATTGTAAAAGGTATTGAGTCTTTGATTTGATTCTCAGCTTGACTGTTGTTGGTGTATAGGAATACTATTAATTTGTGTACATTGATTTTGTATCCTGAGACTTTGCTGAGCTTATTTATCAATTCTTGGCAGAATCTATGGGGTTTTCTAGATATAAGATCATATCATCAGCAAAGAGCAATAGTTTGACCTCTTCTGCACCCATTTGGATGCTCTTAATTTCCTTCTTGTGCCTGATTGCTCTGGCTAGGACTTCCAGCACTATGTTGAACAGAAGTGATGACAGTGGGCAGATTTGTCTGGTTCCAGTTCTAAGTGGGAATGCTTTCAATTTTTCCTCATTCACTATCATGTTAGCTTGTCATATATGGCTTTTATAATATTGAGGTATGTTCCATCTATGTATATTTTCTTAAGAGTTCTTATCATAAAAGGGTGCTGAATTTTGTCAAATGCTTTTTCTGTGTCTATTGAGAGGACCATATGGTCTTTGTTTTTGCTTCATTTATGTGATGAATCACATTTATAGATTTGTGTACGTTGAACCATCTTCGTATCTCTGGGATGAAGCCCAGTTGATCATGGTGGATTATTTTTTTGATGTACAGTTGAATTCAGTTGGCTAGGATTTTATGGAAAAATTTTGCATGTATATTCATAAGAGATATTGGTCTGTAGTTTTCTTTGGCAGCATTTCTAACAGTTCTTACCAGAAAAGTCAAGGCTATAAGCATGCTAAACAAGTTATTACTTTTATTTTAATTTTTTTGGAGAACTATTCCATAATTTGTAAACTAAATTAGGTCTTATGGTAATTAATCGGATGAAGAGCAAAAATAACCAAAAAATTCAAACTTTTGATAGGTACATAGCATTGTTAATGGAATTTTTTTTTTTTGCTTTACAAAAAAATTTTCTTCAACATCCACTATTTATACAACATTGTGGCAGTTGCTGAGAACTATTTTACAGGAAAATAAAATTTGTAACACCACTGTGCTTACACTTAACAATTGGCAACCATGCATGTGCATGCTGCCAACCTTGACTTCTGTAGCTGTGCACATGCACACTGCTGGCCCCCACCATCTCTCATATGACTATAGATGGTGCCTATAGCCAAGCATATTCATTTCACCCTCCCATGTACCTTTGTCCCTTGCTGCTAGACCCAGCAACACTACTGAGGACTTCAATGGCTCTCAAATTTCCAAACTTCCTGCCATCAAGGACCACATAGTTGTGGATATCATGGACCTTGGCTGCCTTAATCGAATAAAGACTGTTCCCCTTGTATCTGGAGCTACTGCTTGTCCCAGCCATTGGTGGCCCCCATCACTAGACCCAGTGCTACAGCATGATGCAGTGTGGCTCCTCTCCTGCCAGTGAAGTTCTTTCTTTACAAAAATCAGTCCCTAGAGTCTAGAAGAGCTTACCACTTCTTCAAATGCACAGGCACTTACACAAGGCTACAAGGATCATGAAGAATTAGGGAAACATGACGTCACCAAAGGAACTCGGTGAACTTCCAGCAATTGACCCCAAAGAATTTAAGATCCATGAGTTGCCTGCCAAATCAAAATGGTTGTTCTAAGATACAAGAGAATATAGAGATAATCAATTTAATGAATTCAGGAAAACAATACAAGAACACAATGAGAAGTTCTACAAAGAGATATAAAACAAAAAAGAATGAAACAGAAATTTTGGATCTGAAGAATACAATGATTGCACTAAAAATTCAAGAGGAAGCTTCAACAGCAGACCCAATAAAGCAAAAAAAAAAAAAAATAACTGGAAATTCATAGTGACAAGAGAAAACCCTCTAGTTGGTAAGACAGAGCATTGTTAATGGGCAAAGTAACCAATATACAGAGCTTTAGTTTTGTGTTATCTTTATTTTTAATACATAGCAAAGAGGATTCCACTTGTCTTTGCTCCTTCTTTAGGCTGTGAGGATACTGATGAGACAACAAAACTTGGGTCTTTATTTTAGTTTTTTTCTTTTAAAATTTTAACTCCATCTGCAGTTTATAATCTGAGAGCCAAATCCACTTTGCTTAGGTAAGGAACTAAGAGTACCAAAAAAGAGAAGCAATTGGACTCTTACCTGAGTACAAGTCAACTTAGGATAGCACACCTTGAAAGAAACCATTTGAGAAGAGAAATATGAAAGGATCTAGAAAAGTCAGAACAAGATTTGATGAAGGAAGAAGAAGACAGATCAAAATTAACCATTGGGTATAGAGACAAGGTCTGCAGTAAGACTATTCTATTCTAAAATCTTCTTTACATAAAGAAGTAGCATTATTAAATGAAGTCAGTGTGATAACCAGGGTAATATTTTATAACCCTAGCCACACATAGAGTTTTTACTGCTCTTATAAAATGAAAATTATGCTTCTTGGTTTGGACTACTTT
Organism: Avahi laniger; assembly: GCA_963575035.1. NCBI lineage: Eukaryota > Metazoa > Chordata > Mammalia > Primates > Indriidae > Avahi > Avahi laniger. The sequence goes on along the minus strand of CAUYSK010047658.1, from coordinate 12,384 downwards.
TTTAGTATTTGTTATTTTATAGTTCTGTATGTAATGATTTTCAGATAAAATGATTCAAAGGCAGTTGCTCAATTTGATGCATATGAAACACAGTTTGGCATTAATGCAGCAAAGCAGTTTATCCTAGGAGAATTCTTCTGCAGATAGAGAGTTTGTTTATTTTAAAATGACCTCTAGGTAAAGATTAGATTTCTAAGAGTATGGAGAAATACAGAGTTATCTCAGTTTGATTAGAATCTGGCATTCCCTCCCCCATATACCTGATTATACCTCCTTTTAAGGGAGAATAATGACAATGAAGAGAAAATAAGAATATAAGGTTAGACTCAAGGTTTGAGTTCAAAATTTGTCTTAGTGATTACCAGCTGGGTGATCTTGGGAAAACCACTTGATATTTAGGATAATTTAATTGCAAATGTTTCCAATTCTTTACACTTCCTCTATCTATGTCACTTTGCAGCTCATCCCATTAAGAGGTGTTTTCTATTTCCTCACCCCTTAGTGGCTTTGGCCTTATAATTGCTTTGGCCAAAAGAATGAGGTAGCCAATAGAATGAGTGGCTGTGTAGCACTTCAGAGCCCAGACCTCTCGCTGTACATAGACAAGAGACCACATGAAGGACAGGTGTGACAACTGGTTATTTCCCAGAATGGGCTAGCCTCCTAGCTGAAATACAAAAACAGCAAATGCTTGATGGAGTCCAACAGATACTGAAAGAATCTCTCAGTTGAACTCAGCCTCCATTACTGACTAGTAGAATTGTGAAATGAATAAATAATTCTTGTTTTAGATCACTGTGAATATATGAGATTAAGTTGCTCTATCTGTAAGATGGAGACAGTTGTGCCTGACTCAGAAGGTTGTTATGAGAACTAATATGAGAAACGTTAAAAGCCTATCACCATGGATGGCACATAGCATATGTCTAATTAATCTCAGTTCCCTTTACACCTCTTTTGTCAGCTCCACACCCCCTTTTCACTACTTAACAATTTCTTCCCTTGGGTCAAAAAAATAAATAGTCAACCTTTTGGATAATTTGATTGCTAAGGTGCTATGAATATATAATTAAAATGATGAATGCTCAGCTCACATTAAAATAACAGGTATGGTGAGTGCGCCGGAACACACCTCCATGAAGCTGTTTGACCCACATGTTTTAGCACTGGCTGCAGACCAAGTACTGAGTGGAGTTTTGTGAGGTTGACTGACAGGCTGTACATGTGACTCAGGGAGGGATGATCCTGTAGGGGCTGGCTTCATTAAATGCCATTCATTCACATTTGGTATTTCTGGATCAGTTAATTAGTGAAATTTGTTTTACAGCACAGCTTTTATTCATTTGCGAGTATTATATGTCTGAGCTAACTTGAGTATAGTTTGAAAGCGAATCAATATTAGTTGATTCAATCAGTAAGTGTGTATTGAGAACCCAATATGTTTCATGACAAGGAATAAGTATGGACACATAACTTGTCCTTATGGAGCTTCACTATGTTCTATTTCTTAAGAACTTTCCAAATGCAGGTCTCCTCATTCCTAGGGATGCTGGGATCAATCCATTCTTTGCAAGGAGAGACTGAAATTCATTGATTCAGCAGTGTCTCAGTTGGGTTGTTAGATCTATTATAACTATATAAAAAAGGTTGAATGTAACTGAGTCTAATCTACTTGGGACTAAATTGCAATGAAATTGAATAATGCCTTCAGGGGTGGAATAATATGTGTTGTCCAATGACTGCGTTATGCTGATACCTGCTGTTAGACAATTCATCTGTTTGCAATGTGGATTGCCTGCTGTTTGGAATTTTCTCACATGCCCTAAATCTTTGATTTATTTTTATTCATTTATTTCTGTAGTCATTTATTTACTCATTCATCAACTTCTCAAACACATATGCCTTTGATGTGCCAGACATCAAAGGAACTTTTGGTCAGTGAATTAAGGCAGACATGTAAGAAGTAAAACTAGAACAAATTGTTACATCAGCTGGAAGTATTATAGGGTACTTAGGAAAATAAATGAGGATTCAATGTGACTTTGCCATAGAACAGCTTGTTTGGATCTGAGGCAGACTCTCCCCTGCCTGAGAAAGCTCTCCCCATAGCTCCAGAAAGCAAACCCTACAGACAGTCCTTTTCTTATTTCTGTACCAAAGTCCTAGGCTCTTCTCAAAGTGTGGCTATCTGCCTGGAGTACTGAATGGACAAATTCTGTCCCCTTGAGGATCAGTTATGACTCTAAATGTATGAAACACTTGTCTGGACTTTTGAAGAAGACACATACACAACCACAGAATATGTTAGTTTCATTTATAAGAAATGTTCTCTGTGATATTTCTATTTTGTTATAGGGGATATTTGTGAAAAAGTGATTTTTTTGAGTAATATTATTAGCATTTGTATTTAGGAAATGTTTACTGTCATGAATTTAGGAAGTTAATAGTTGTATTGGTTTGCTAGGACTGCCATAGCGAAGTACCATAGAATGGGTGGATTAAACAACAGAAATTTATTTTTTTCACAATTCTGAAGGCGATAGGTCTGAAAAACAAGGAGTCGGCAGGGCTGGTTCCTCCTGAGGCCTCTCTCCTTGATTAGCAGATGGCCATCTTCTGATGTCTTCACTTGGTCTTCCTTCTGTCTTCATTGTCTGGGTCCTAATCTCTTTTTACACAAACACCAGTCATATTGGATTAGGCACACTCTAATGACCTAATTTTAATCACCTCTTTAAAGGTTCTATCTCCAAATACAGTCATAAGTTCTGAGGCACTGGAAGTTAGGACTTTAACATGTGAATTATGAGAGAAAATAACTTAGCCCATAGCAGTAATTTTCACCAAAAGAATTATGTAAAATCTGAACACTCATATGAAGCAAATGAATTGTCATTTTATTTTTAAACTTAGCTCATAAAATGCATCCAGCTCTTTTAAAGAAAAGGGACCTGCTGTTTTGTGGCACTTGGTCTGTGTTTCTGTGCAAGCTTGATTGGCTTATATGTGAAAGAGAGAAATCTGAAATTTTGGAGGACGGCAGAAACAATGTGAAACCCTTTGGGTTGCTCTGAGCTTCTACATATTCATTTTTTTATTCTAGTATTAAAAACTACAGAATATGATTTGAAAATGATTACCTAAAGAATGCATTTCTGAGTTGGCAATTAGCCAGTTTCTTCTTTGTATACTGTCAGGAGCATTTTATCTTCTCTTTTCTTTGCATTATGGACTCTCAGTTTGATTTCTGTTCTAGCAATGCATCTGTTAGCTACTGATATTTCTCTCTGCCTGCATCAAAGTCAGAGTGTGTGTGTGTGTGTGTGTGTGTGTGTGTGTGTGTTTGTGTGCATGTGAGAGAGAGAGAGACAGACAGACAGATGGAGAGACAGAAAGAGAGAGAGAGAAGAGGGAGAGAGAGAGAGAAAGAGTGAGAACAGTGCTAGAGGAGGAGAGATCAAGAGAGAACATTTGTTTTGGATTATCATATGTCAACTCTTGTTATCCATCTGGAAATTCAGAGAGAAAATTATCTAAAGGAAGAAAAGGAGGATTTATTTGTTGAATTTATTTGTCGGATAAAGAATATTTGTGCCGTGTTCTTTGAACATTTGAAATTATGCTAACACACTAACATTTGGAAGAAACTAGCAGGGCTTTATTCAAAGGCAGTGTTGATGTACATAAAATGAGTTAGGTAAGTCTTATGTCACAATTTAGTGAAATATTAATGAAACCGCTTTTTAGATTTGGACATACATGAACACTTCACAGATACACATGCCTGCTCTTGAAACTTACTTCTGATTATTATTACAATATTTTTAACAAAAGAGATATCATAGAGCAGATGTTTCATTATCAAGTCATATAGGATGTTGAAAGGCATTTGTCTTCTTTTGATAGCCATATTCCCAATCTATTGAACATTCTTTCCATTGTTCACACCTCCACAAAGCCTTGTGGATTCAAACCTCTGTCTCCTCAAGCTTCTTACATTGGGTCATTTGGTGTCATGGAATTACAAAATGACCCTGACCTTTATCTTTGCCTCAGATGTTTTAGAACAGGCATCATAATTTTGCATGAACTTTATTCAGACACTGTGACCCACACTGAAGTGAAGAAGTCCCTCTAAATGACTTCAGCAGTGCCCTTGTTTTGTGCCTACATCGATACCTGTAGTTTATTGCCTTCAAAGAGTTTCTTTGAGGAAAAAAAAAACACAAAATGTCATCAATTTAATTAGCCTCCTTTTCAGAGCATTAGCAAAGAAATTCCCTTTTTTAATCAATTTCATCCTATATGTAGACGTAATAAATCTATCTTATATTTCAAAATAGCTGTAATCAATATTTTATACTTTAAAATACATTTCCTACCATACTTAAAATGTGAAAAAACATATTTTAAAATGTAGATGTGACTGCTGATATTTGTGTACAAAATTATATGTAAATAAATGATTTGTGCAGCCTAAAAACCTGAGCTCTGAAGTCGGTTGTAAATGGCTTCTTCATTTCCTGGATTTCAAATACATTTAACTTGGGCAACTGAATCTTACCTTCTGCTTGTAAATTTAGAACATAATTAAGCTTAATTCTTTTAGCAAGGGACCTACCATGGCTTACCAGCTTGACAAGAGTCACCTTACCCCCAATTCCAACCTGAAGACTTCACAATTGAAGACCCAAGGCTTCTTATTTTCACTCCAATAGTAGAAGGAAGGAAGTCAGTTATTTAAGTAATAAACATTTTTGAGAATATGTTTTGTATCAGTCACGATACAAGTTTCTGAAGATGCATTTATGACTAAGACATGCTTTTGGTTATAGTCTAGTGAGAGATACAGAGAAGTAAGAAACGATTGTTATGAACTGTTTGTGTCCCCCCAAATTCATATGTTGAAATTTAAACCCCCAATGTGATGGTATTAGGAGATGGGGCCTTTGGGAGATACTTTAGGTCATGAGAATAGAACCCTCATGAAGGGATTAGGGCCTTTATAAAAGAGACCCCAGGGAGCTCTTTAGTCTTTTTCATTTCTGAGTTGACAGTTAGCCAGTTTCTTCTTTGTATACTGTCAGGAGCATTTTATCTTCTTTTTTCTTTGCATTATGGGCTCTTAGTTTGATTTCTGTTCTAGTAATGCATCTGTTAGCTAATGGTATTTCTCTCTGCCTGCATCAAAGTCAGAGTGTGTGTGTGTGTGTGTGTGTGTGTGTGTGCATGTGAGAGAGAGAGAGAGAGAGAGAGAGAGAGAGAGAGAGAGACAGATAGACAGACAGATGGAGAGACAGAAAAAGAGATCCTCCATATGAGGATACAACAAGAAGTTCACAGTCCAGAAGCCAGAAGAGGGTCCCCATCGGAACCCCACTGTACTGGCATCCTGATCTTAGATTGCCAGCCTCTAGAACTGTGAGAAGTAAATTTCTTTTGTTTATAAACCACTCAGTCTATGTACTTTGTTACAGCAACCTAACCTGATTAAAATAGCAATTAAGATGAAACATTAGTGTTCTGACGTGGGAATAAGGATATGCTATGATTATATGACTAGGCATCCAATCTAGCCTTAGGGAAGGAAAGACACTGAAACTGAAGAAGTAGCAGGAGGAAGCCTTCAGAAGTTAGACACCCTGATCCTTTAGGGGCTTTGATTCCTACTGCTATACGTCCCTGATGCTGAATGCTTGACCACCTAGATCTCCACTAATCCCTGCTTTGATATCCTGGGCCCTTTGACTCTTCGACCTTAACTGATGATACTGTGATACATCAGCTTTAATTTTATGGACTGACTTTCTTTTTTTAAATTTTTTTTTCCAGAAGATGCTGAATTGTATCTAGGAATCTGGGCTGACTTTCTAATTTAAGATTCATTTTATACACTCATATCTGTAGATCCATGAGAGCCTGGACATACTCCTGGCTTTTGGCCAATCTAGCAGGGTTGCTTTGGGCTTACTATTTTACCTTAAAAATGCCAGCTGTTGAGTTATGGTGGAGCAGTAGGCTTAATTGGGGTAAAATCAAAACTGCTGGTGTCATTTTTCTTCATCTGGGAAAAAGCACAAAATTTACCTTGCACCTCTTTGGCGCTGGCCGTGGTGCTGAAAATATCGCAGGCAGCACTAGCCAGATGTTAGAACCTTTGCTTTCATTTGCTAGTTGGATTTGAGCTTGGTCAAGGGAGCATTTTAATGGCATGTGCAGGTGATAAAAACTCTTACAGTTTATAGATTATTGCAGCAGAAACACATCTGTATGAATGTTACAGTTTGATTATTTCAGCCATTTGTCTCTGTTCTGATCCATGGATTTACAATGTGTCATTATTTAATAGACATAGTATAATTTATTTCTCACAGCAACTCTATGAGGTAGGTGATATTAATAATAATTAATAATTACAGGAGAGTAAGCAGAAGCAAAGAGATACTTAGCAAGTTGCCCAGAGTCACATACCTTACAGCTGGTAATGGTGGGAATAAAACCTGGGGTTTTTGATTTCAGAGTCTACCTCTTAACCCTTGTGGCATGCATTCCTTTCTAGTCTTGGAATCACACAATTTTTTTTCAGAATTCCACCCATAAATTCAACAGGGTGATTCCAGGAATGAGGATATAATATTAGGGCACTAACTCTAATGTATCTTGGAAGTGCTGAATCATTTGTATAATGAATCCCAGATGAGTGATATCACAGGTTTGGGGGCTTAATGGGCTTCATCTCCAACACGTTTAAGAACTTCCCCTTATACATCTGTTATCCTTTCATAGTTCTGTTAAAACATCATTATTCTACTTCTTGTCTACCCACTGCCTGGCTAGAAGCTTTTCCTGCCATTCAATTTTTCATACTCAGTGTTGCTTCAAAGGAGTATGATGATAAAATAACCTTAAATCATGTAAAAAAATCCAGTAACAAACTATTAAAAATAGTGCAAGTTGCATAGGGCTGCAAACATGTTTTATCTTAAAAATTTATCTGGAACATTTGCTTAACTGGAACAATTTTGCATATTCACTTCCATCTGCCTATGAAATATTCCCTTGGATAAAACTACTCCTTGTACTGAATATTCAACTTTTTTCCTTGGCTCTTTAATAAATTCACATGTTTATTACAAACACAAATCAGGCAGCTTGTATTCTATGTACGTATAATCATTTATTTAATACATTTTTTAGTTTAACTTGCCTTTTATTCATATATATTGAAACCGCAGATTAATAACTCATCTAGAGCAGTTTCCAAAGCATTGAGACCAATGTACTTAATGATTGTATGCACTCATTTTTAATGGTTTGCTGTCTCTCATAATGTAACACACTTTTAGGGTGCTATTGATTGGAATCTTTTCTTGTATGAGTTCATAGAAGACTGAAATTTTAATTTCTTATTTATCCCCTTTAGTTTGTGACATTAGGTCACATTTTGTCTTAGTTTTGGTAGAGATGTAGAGGGGCTTGACATTGCACATGAAGATGCCTTCACATTTGTCTGACCATATTTGTACCTTTAACAGCTCCTCCTACTCTCAGTCCTGAAGCAAGAGTTGCTATTATTCAAGGATCCCAAAGCTCAGATTCCTAGTAAGGAGAAAGAGTTCCAGCTTCCACTTCCAGTGCTCTGATACACTCCACCTGCTAGGCCCTGACTTTCTCACCTCTCTCCTCATGTCCATGCCGGGCTTTCTCTGATCCCTGTACCATGGCTTCTGGATTTGACTGTCTACTGGTCGGACTCTGGACTGTCTGCCTGGAGATCAGTTTTGGATTGTCTCTGATGTTACCCTTTGGTTCTATCTTTTATTTACCTTTGGCTTTTGTGGGTTTGTTCCAGACTATCTTGTGCATGGCCCACAATCTTAAAACCTGCATCACCATCTGAAATCCTAGAAACTGATCATCTAGGAGAGAAGTAGACAGGAACTAGATCTGACATTTACACAATAAAGGACACAGGGACACAATCTCTTACCCCAAGAAACTTGTTCACTTATTGTAGTTGGGGGAGCCAAAATTAATAAACTTTTCTGAGGTGGTAAATGTAGTATAAATCCATGTGTAGAATTTTATGAGAACCCCAGAAAAGGTCACAAAATCAAGCTTCACAGTTAGGAAAGATCATTTGAAAGGCATGTCATTTGAAATGAGTCTTAATGATATGAAGGCAGTAACAAGGTGGAGAATGTATCTGGAGGAAAAGTTGTTTTTATTTTTAGGCAAATCATAGAGTACAGAAAGAGCATAGTGTTAATAAAGAAATATAAACGTTGAATATTTCCAGTAGGTAAAATGCAATGTAAACAGGAAAGAAAAATGACACTGGAGAAGGCAGAGATCAGATCATGAAACTTCTGTATACTATAGTGAATATCATGAGCCTCCTTGTACTGATAGAAAACCAGTGATTGTAATGCTTTGCTGTTCTATCTATTTATATGCCACCTGGCATTCATTTAGTCTTCTCTTGGAACCTGCACTACAATTTGGTTTTGGAATTTCCACCACTCTCTCATTTCCTGTCCATGGGGTTGCATGATGTTGAATTCACTCCAAATTTTGGAATTTATGCAGGCCATAGAGTACTAGTAAGAAATAACAACATCTCCAAACATATGATCACAGCTGGTCTCTTCTTCAGTTGTTTCTCTCTCTCTCTTTTTTTTTTCCTCTTCTAAATACTTCTGATAATAGTGGTTACTAAGGTATGTGTATGTGTAGAATGTGGAACAGGGAAAGTTGAGCTAGAGGAGATGGAAAGAAATGACTAGTATCTAGATGGCTCAGAAAAGAAGTCTTACAGGACAAGCAAAACTGGCTGGTGAATGTTTTATGGTCTAAGCGTGTATGAATCCTCTTACTTTTTCCTACTTTCTTTCAGGATTGCAAGTTTCTTTTGTTTTAGACAGCTAAGCGTGGCTAGACCATCAAACTGTATTTTTTCTAACTCTAACTTTATTCATCTTATAATCATGGATAATTCTTTCAATATTCTGACAATAGTGGAATTTTGTCTTTCTTTATAATTATTTTCCTTGGGAACTGGGAGGATCTAGGGTATCTAAATAGATTTTTCTTCTGAGGTATGTCTCATATAGCCCCAAGGCAATGCTTTAACATTTATAATACTGTTTACAAATAAGTTTTCCCATACAGAAAATTATTTCATTTTGTGAACTAGGTAGCATAATTACTTTCCTCTTATAGAAGAGAAAAACACTGAGACTCTCTGCAACTAATGTGTGGCCTTAGTTCACACAGGAGATTGAGCCATGAATAGAAGACTTCAGAGTCTGGAGTCTATGTCTACATCACACCACTTCTCTGTATCTCTAACAGTAATTTTGGAAGATGACTCTGGGAAAAGCTTTACCTCCTCCTCTTTGCTGATAAGGGAGCTGCAGCACCAGGGAAAACAAAATAGTGGCTAGAGTTGAAACGAGAGAAGCACAGGTCTTTTAACTTCTTAACTTGCAAGCTGTTAACTTTATACACAACTTCTTTTTGCATAATAGCAGGGCCAGTTACTTGACACGCACATGACACAGATTGGTTTTATTACTGCTGAGCTATTTCTCAGTGATCTTTTGTCTAATACTGGGACAAAGTTAGGAATGCCTTTTGCACTGTATTATTAGCTGGGATAGGAATATGACTTCCTTAAGTACAGAAGAAAAATGATAGCTATTTATCAGATTCAGAATATGTATATCCAAGTACATGCAAATTGTGTTTTATCTTCAAGGTGCTTGTGGTGAGCACCCAAAATACACATGATGACACTTGTAATGGCAGCAATTTGACAAATAATTCACAAGTATGAAGCTTCTAAAATGTACTTAGATTGAAATGGTTTTGGAACTATAATTATAAGCAGAGGCTTCTCTGGCTTTCAGTTCACCTTGGGGTGATAATTTTATGTTTTGAACATTTTCTCAGAAGAGTATTACCACTGAATGAGCTTTCTTAACGGCTTCCCTGTTGAACTCTGGTGAGCCTAGAGTGTGTCAGGAAAATGTTTTAACTCCATTCTATTTCCGCTTGGCTAGAGAATGCTTTTAATCTCTGGAAAGCTCACATTTTGTAAATGGGTGTTGTAAAAGTAGTTTCTTTAAGAGAAGAAGAATGTCATTGCTTTCTAAATATGAAAAGATTATATGGCTTAGATATATTTGGCAGTTTTTTAAGTCAACACACCAATCTCTGGAATGCGCTTATTGTATGAATACTATGCCTTATCCAGGGTTTAATGTACAGGTTCAATAAATATCAGAATGTTGTATATACAATATTACTGAATGTAATTAAAAAAACTCATGCAAATTCTAAGTATTTCAGGGTTAAAAATAATTATACTAATGTATATAATGGGATGTTGGAGGGTACAACTTATAATGAGAGCCAATTAAGCATGTTACCATTTTGGAGACTATATGCTTGATATGTTACCAACAGAGCCCAATTTTACCCTTCCCGTTTCTTTGCTAGATAGTATGTAGTACCCATATTGATTTATTTAAAGAGTATTTTGCCTTATATTTCCTTATTTAGAGTTCTTTATAATTCTGTCAATAGATTACTGGAATTGATAAATAAATAAATTGATAAATAAATTCTGAAACTAATTATAAAGAAAGACAAAATTCCACTATTGTCTCAGGATACAAAATCAATGTACACAAATCAGTAGCATTCCTATATGCCAACAACAGTCAAGCTGAGAATCAAATCAAAAACTCAATGCCTTTTACAATAGCAACAAAGAAAATAAAATACTTAGGAATATGTGTAACCAAAGAGGTGAAAGATCTCTACAAAGAGAACTATGAAACACTGAGGAAGGAAATAGCAGAGGATGTAAACAGGTGGAAAACCATACCACGCTCATAGGTTAGCAGAATCAACATTGTTAAAATGTCTATACTACTCAAAGTGATCTACAGATTCAATGTCATCCCTATTAAAATGCCAACATCATTTTTCACAGATCTAGAAAAAATAATTCTACGCTTCATGTGGAACCAGAGAAGATGCTGTATAGCCAAAGCAACCGTAAGCAAAAAGAACAAATTGGGAGGCAACAATTTACCAGAATTCAAGTTATACTACAAGGCTATAATAACCTAAAAATGGCACTGACACAAGAACAGAGGCATAAACCAATGGAACAGGACTGAGAACTCAGATATAAAACGATCCTTATATTGCCATCTGATTTTTGACAAAGGAGACAAAAACATACCCTGGGGAAAAGAATCCCTATTCAATAAATGGTGCTGGGAAAATTGGATAGCCACATATAGAAGGTTGAAGCAGGATCCGCAACTCTCACCACTGATAAAAATCAACTCACAGTAAACAACAGACTTAAACCTAAGTTACGAAACCATAAAAATTCTAGAAGAAAATGTTGGAAAAACTTTTACAGACATCAGCCTATGCAAAGAATTTATGAAGAAGACCCCAAAGCAATCACAGCAACAACAAAAATAAATAAATGGGACCTGATCAAATTAAAAAGCTTCTGCACAGTCAAGGAAACTATCATTAGAGCACATAGACAACCTACACAAGGGTAGAAAATATTTGCATGGTATACATTTGATAAGGGGCTGGTAACTAGAATCTGTATAGAACTCTGGAAAATTAGCAAGAAAAAATAAAACAATCTCATTAAAAATTGTGCAAAGAGCATGAACAGAAACTTTTCAAAGAAAAAAAAAGACAGACTAATGGCCAACAAACATGTGAAAAAATGCTCAACATCTCTAATCATCAGGGAAATGTAAATCAAAACCACAATGAGATATCACTTAACTCCAGTGAGAATGACCTTCATCAAAAAGTCCCAAAACAATAAATGTGGGCATGGATGTGGAGAGATAGGAACAGTCATACACTGCTTGTGGGACTGCAAAGTAGTACGACCTCTGTGGAAAGCAATATGGAGATACCTCGAAGCGATACGAGCACATTTTTTCTAGGATTTACTTCAACTTCCCACCCCTGCTATATCCAGCTCCAACTTCCACACATGTTGTAGTGCCTTTACACAATTTTTTAAAAATTTTAAATTGTTGAGAGACTGCTGAGCCCCCGTCCGTCCGCCCACCGCCACCGACTCCGGACACAGAACATTCAGTCATGGATAAAAATGAGCTGGTTCAGAAGGCCAAACTGGCCGAGCAGGCTGAACGGTATGATGACATGGCAGCCTGCATGAAGTCTGTAACTGAGCAAGGAGCTGAATTATCCAATGAGGAGAGGAATCTTCTCTCAGTTGCTTATAAGAATGTTGTAGGAGCCCGTAGGTCATCTTGGAGGGTCGTCTCAAGTATTGAGCAAAAGACGGAAGGTGCTGAGAAAAAA
>CAUYSK010047655.1:0-36776 GCA_963575035.1 Avahi laniger | reverse complement strand
GTATGTTATTGTTCAGCAAGTATGTACTTCCTCCCATTCCTTCCACCATGGGAGGAATATAGTTCTCTGCCCCACCAATGTTGGCTTTGTTTTGGTCAATGGAACATGAGCAGAAACCCAGCTTAGGCTTTAAGAAGCCTCAAATATTTCTGCTCACCACTATGGAAGCTGCCAACCTTCACCAGGAAACCACCACCTCTCCAGTCAGGGCCTCAAAAGTAAATGCAGGAATCAGACCTGAACTCAACTTACAGATTAAAGCAGAGTCTCCCCAGCCAAACCACAGATCCACTTTAGGGTTTTTTAATGGGTTGCTTGTTACACAGCTATACACAACTGACACATTTACACACGGATATGTATACATGTTATATTAATACATGTACATATTATATATGAAACATATCTGTGGATGTTACATAGAGATACATATGTATAAATACTGAAAATATATATCCATTTTGGGAGACAATAAATGGAAGAGGATTTGGAGACTAGGAAATATGCATTCTTGCTCTGACACTTACTGGCTGTGTGTTTGGGGGGAAAGTACTTGACCTCTCTGAGTACCTTTTCTCCTTTGCAACATGAAGATACAGATGGTGCCTGTACACATAATCGGTTTAGCACAGAGCCTAACACAATACTCACTCATGTATTCATTCAAGAAATATTTATTGAATGACTACATTTGCCAGGTCCTCTTTCAGGTGTTCAGAATACAGTTACTAGCCATGGGAAGAAAAGAAAAAAGCAAGCAGGATAGGGAGAGCCAGGGAGGAGGAGGGATGCATTTGATGTGAAGGGTTCCACGCATCGCCTGGCACGTAAAATCAGTCTCTCTACTCCCCAGCAGACCCAGGTCCTCAGAACCTTTGGCAAAGCTCAGCGATAGATCAAGGACCTTCAGTGGGTGGATACAGCCGCAGGCGCTGTTATGCCTGACACACAGTCCCTGCAACGCAAGCCAGACTCATATGGTCGGGCTGAGAACAGACAGGCCAGCTGCCATTGGGAGACGCAAGCTCTGCTTCTCCATGAAAGAGGAAGATTCCTGGGGCCTGAGCCATGCTTCACACCCACCGATCACATCACACAGACACTGCTGGGGGAGCCAGCCAGGAGCTCAGAATCTGAGGGCGACCCCACGTGTGGGTGTCAGGGAGTCAGGAATGCCTTCTGGGACGTCAGGCGGTGGAGAAACACACATGCCTTTGCAAACACCACTTAAAGTGTTGCCCTTGTAGCCACCTACTGTTTTTTGGCCCTAATTGGCATGTTTTTCTGTCTCAGAAACAGCCACGGGAGACAACATAACATAGCAGTTAAAAGCATGGTCTTTGGGTTTATATCCCCGACTCGAATACTCACAGCTGCATCCTTGGGATGGCCACTTAACCCCAGGAGCTGCCCACTCCGTTGTCGGGAGGATTAACTGAGATAACCTTATAACACCTTATATGTAAAACACCTCCAAGTAGAGCGCTGAGCACAGCGCCCAGTACAGGGTACTTATACAATCGTGGCTGTTATCATTGACTTATTTTACAAACAAGGACCCTGAGACCCGGACAGGTTAAGCAATTTGCTCAAGGTCAGAAGGGCACTCTGGCCTTGGCATCAAACCTTGGGATTTGTTTCCTCTCTCACACCATCCCCAGCTGATCTATTCCTCAAACAAACCAGAAATCCTCTGCGAATGAATGCTGATCCACCTAGAGCCCTGCTGACTAAACTCAAGAGCCTAACAGATAAACATTTTCAGAACAGGGGAAACTTGGCCATGGCCTTGAGCACCATGGATGACAAAGTTCCTGGAGGTGAACTTAGGACTGGGGTTTGGTCCCTCTATCAGCAGTGATTAGCACACAGCGTGAACTCAACAGACTGAATATAGCAATTAAGTCACAAACTCAGATGCGTATGAGTCTGGGTTCTACCAGTGTGACTGTCCGTCCCAGTTGAGCACTGACAGTCCCATATCCTGGGAAACTGCCCAGTCTTGGGTAAAGCAGGACAGCTGGCCACCTAGTTGGAACATAACTGAGTGAAGGTGTAAAAAGGCACCTGTCTCTGTGCTTTCCACTTCTGGGAAGCAACCATGTGCAGTGGTTAGGTTAGAAGCAAGGGCTCCAAAGCCCGCCTTGCTTGGTCTATACCCCCGCCAGCGCTCACCAGTTGTGGGACCTCAGGCACAGCATTGACCAACTGTCCATGCCTCAGTTTCATCACCTGCAAAATGGAGATAATAGAGCAACCTCCCCTAGGTCAATCTCAACATCATTGACATTTGGGACCTGATCATTCTTTACGGGGGGTTGAGGGGACAGTCTGTGCATTGTAAGATGTTTAGAAGATTCCTTGGCCTCTACATACTAGATGCCAGTAGCACAGCGCACAGCCCCTACCACACACACACTTACGATAATCAGAAATGTCTCAAGACATTACCAAATGCTCTCTATGGGGACAAAATTGTCCCCAGTTGAGAACCAGTTGTCTGGGCAGTGTTGGAAGGATATGGAAGAGATTCATGCAAAGCGCTGAGCAGAAAGCCAGGATGTGGAGAGTCTGTTTCTACAGAAAGTCACTGAAGCCTTAGAGGTAGAGCAGGAAGGCTGCAAGCCAAGAGACTAGCAAGCAGGACCCTGGATGGACCAGGGGCAGGGCAGCCAAGCCACCACTGGGTGAGGACAGCTCTGCATATGGAGTCTGGCTTGGCCAGCATCCCTCTCAATGAGTTTGGGCTTTTATCTCACCCCAGGTGCAGAAAGGTGAGCAAATTATTCCTCAAGTGCTGGCACGGCATTATCCTGCAACGTTTTCTCGTTGGATATATTCCTTTTCTCTCAAATGTATGCATATTCTTGTCAAGTGCATTTGTTCAAATATTGAGTACTTACTATGTGCTGAGCATATAGTGGTGAGCAAAATAGACAAAACCCCCTGCCCTCATGATGCTTTAAACATATTGTGTTAGTTTGTGTGTGATACATTTTTAACCAATAAGAATCATGCCATGCTACAGAACTGATTCTGTTGCTTACGTTTTTCCCCCTCGGTGCTTGGTTTTTAAGATCCATCCACATTGGTGTGGGCACATCACATCTGTTCTAACTACCACGCAGTAGTAATCCACGCTGCGTATCTGTCACATGTTCCTTATCTATTCCCCCTTGGATGGACACCTCGATGGCTTCCAATTGCACACAACCACAAGCCCACCTCCTGGAACATCCTTGAGTGCAACTTTCTCTAGGGTGTAAATCTAGGCGTGGCATTGCTGCCCAGGTGATACCAATGCTGCTGGTCCACAGTATGTGCAGACTTCGTTTGCTTTAGTACCAGATCTCTCTGGAATGGCTGCACCAGTCAACAGACACTGTCAGGACTTGCCTTTAAAGGGGGCCAAGCCCCACTGCCCTCCCTGACATGACATAGACTTGAGGGACTCTGCTAACAGCCACCATTAACCAAAAAGTATCATGTCTGTATTTCCACCTCCAGCCAATACCCTTGGCCATTTTACCTTAAGCGACCCTCAGTTTCTAAGCACATCCCAACATCAGAGACCCTAAATGCTAGAGGGGGACGATCTTGGAGGACAACCAGTCCAAGCTCTTGGCCTCAAAAGTGAGAAACTAAGGCTCAGAGATGTGCAAAAAAAATCACGGAAGTGTTTTTGGCAGAGCCAGGTTTTAGAAATTCCTGTTTCTTGGCATCTTGCCCCTCCACAGAGCACTCTTGAGTGATCAGAAACTTGTCCATAATTTACAGGAGTTAGTTCACAATTCTGATCTTTCTCCATATCCCCTACCCTGCCCCACCCCCAAGCCCACCCTGCATTTTAATCCTTGCTAGAATCATCCGTTTTGCAACCAAGTGTTGACTTCAAATGATACATGAGATGACTGACATTTCAAATATTCCAGGCAGGATAGAGGATTCTGATCACAGTCCAGTCTGAAACATCTCCTCCACATCTCCTTCCTTATTCCTTCTGGGCAATAATTGTTTCCCCATCACTCTCCCCCCCACCCTGACATTAATTTCCCCTGATTCATTTTTCATGCCTTTGAATTCTGCCTTTTTAAAGCAGAATATGTTTCTGTAGCTGTTTCTCATACCTCCCTTCCCCTCATGAATATTTCAAATGCAGTAGTGATATGATCGCTCAACCTTAGAGGCATACCAACTTTATCTTATTTATCTTACCAAGCTGCTTTCTGATCTGGGATTAAGTCCAAAACATCCTTTGAGAATCTGTTTGGGTTGTTTTCCCCCAGGCTGTTGCTGCCGCGTATGTAAATTATAAAGAGAAGCAGCCTCCCTCTCCACCCTCAGCCCCAATCCTGGGCACACGCCCCTGGCCCTACACCCGCCTTGCCTGTGCCAGTCCTGCTCTGGGGATGCAGGATGTGCTCCTCTTCAAGCCACCTGGCAGGACTTCTGACAGGTCCCTGCCATGGCATACATCTCCCCCTGCTTCCAGCCCAATGGTCCCTTCGAAGCACAAAACTAACTTGCTCTGTGGCCTTAGGTAGGTCATTTCACCTCTCGGGCCAAGTTTCCCCATCTACAAACAAGAGAGTTGGACATCGTGACCCTAAAGTCCTTTCGGCTCTAAGACTCCATATGATGTGACACAACAAACAGAGCACAGGACTCTGACTCATATCCAAGCTCTACCACTAAACTAGCTGTGTGGCCCTTGACTAACTGTGTCTGCCTCTGACTAGCTGGTGTGACCATTATGAGCATTACGGAAGCTCTCAGAGCTTCAGACTCCTCCCTGTAACATATCTTTGGTTAATAATTGGTATCTCCTAGGGTTGTAGTAGGGTGACCAGCCATCTCATTTGGTTTGCCTGGGACTGAGGAGGTTCCAGGGACATGGAACTTTCACTGCCCAAAGTGGGAAAGTGCTTAAATCCAGACAAGTTGTTCTCCCAAAGTTGTAGTGATAATTAGAGATACTCAAGATGACATGTAAAAAAACCTAATACAGCCATGTAAGTTAGTATCTAGCATCAATTACTATTAGTAATGTTAATTGTTCTGCCCATGGTTGTAGGGGAATTTTTTTTTGCTTCTGATTTTTTCAAGAATTTTAAAATTTCTCTTTATCCAAGCAGTGCAAGTGCATGATGCAAACGGCTTGAAATGAAAAAGCTCTCTTGCTCCAGCCCTTCTCCCCACTCAATCCTTCTCCCCAGAGGCGGCCAGTGTAAGCCCTTTTTAGCATCTGATCTACCACAATCACTAAGGCTCAGCTTCTCATGGCAGGGCATATGTAACGTTCTATGGCAGGAGCACTGGGGGCCAGAACAAAGAATGGGAGCAGCCCCTGGAGACCCCTCTGCCAGGCCAAATGTTAACTCTTTAAATGCAGATCATGGTGTGGGGAGGGGCAAGAGTGGCAGGAAGGGGAGCAGCTGCCTGCCATTGTGTGGAAGTATTTTGACACCGGTAAATGCCACTGAACATCAGCCCTGCTTGTGAGGGGCTCATTGACTCCAGAGGTGCAAAAATCATCCAAGCAGAGAGACTGGAAGAGCCAGACATCTGGACCTCCGGGCAGAACTACAGCCAAGGCTTCCTGGACACCTGTTTTGCACCTCGGTCTCCCTGGCAATGCTGTCTCCGGGAGATCACAGTCAGTTTGGAGTGAGAGAATGTCGGATCCACAAGGTAGATGTAATCAGCATCAGGGACCCTTCACCTCCTGGCTAAACCCAAACGGCACAGGTGTCCAAGCAAGTCATGCCCCAGACAGGAAGAAGGTCCTACAGCAGCTGCTGACCACCCTGCCTGGTCGGTTTTCATTATCTCCACCTGACAGGCGAGCAGGCAGGTTCACACTCCCGTAGCTGGCGTGGCTTGTCTCCCCCAGCCAAATCAAAACCCCACTCCGGAGAGGTGTGCAGAGTAGCAGATCATCCAGCAGCAGGTTGTTTAATTTCCATGATTTTGTGTAGATTTGAGAGTTTCTCTTAGAATTGATTTCTAGTTCTATTCTACTGTGGTCTGAGGAGATACATGGTATGATTTCAATTTTTTTTTTTTTGCTGAGACTTCTTTTGTGGCCTAGGATATGATCAATCTTGGAAAATGTCCCAGGTGCTAAGGAGAAGAAACATATATTCAGTAGTTTTTAGGTAAAATGTTCTGTAAATGTCTCTTAGTTTCATTTGTTCTAGAGTCCCATTTAAGTCTAGTGTTTCTTCATTGATTTTCTGCTTCGATGAACTATCCAGTTCTGTCAGTGAGGTGTTAAAGTCCCCGGCAATTATGATGCTACTGTTTATTTCTTTACTTAGGTCCAGTAGAATTTGTTTTATGAATCAGGCAGCTCCTGTGTTAGCTCATGGATTGGAAGAATCGACATTGTTAAAATGTCCATACTGCCCAAAGTGATACACAGATTCAACACAATCCCCATTAAAACACCAACGTCATGTTTCACAGAGCTAGAAAAAATAATTCTAACTTTCATTTGGAACAAAAAAAGAGTCCAAATAGCCAAAGCAATCTGAAGCAAAAAGAACACATCTGGAGGCATCAATTATCTGACTTCAAATTATAAGGCTACAGTGACCACAACAGCATGGTACTGGAATAAAAATAGAGACATAGGCCAATGGAACAGACTAGAGAACCCAGAAACAAAACCATTCACTTACAACCAACTTATCTTTGATAAAGCCTACAACAACATACACTGGGGACATGACATCCTATTCAACAAATGGTGCTGGGAAAACTGGATAGCCACATGCAGAAGAATGAAATAGGACCCCTATCTCTCACCACGTACAAAAATTAATTCAAGATGGATAAAAGACTTAAATGTAAGGCATGAAACCATAAAAATTCTAGAAGAAAACATAGGAAAAACACCTCTAGACATCAGTGTAGGCAAAGAATTTATGACCAAGATCCCAAAGGCAAATATAACAATAACAAAAATAAATGAAGGGGACTTAATTAAATTAAAAAGCTTTTGTACAGCAAAAGAAATAATCAACAGAGTAAATAGACAATCTAAAGAATGGGAGAAAATATTTGCAAACTATACATCAGATAAAGGCTAATATCCAGAACCTACAAAAAACTCAAACAAATCAGCTAGAAAAAAACAACCAACCTCATTAAAAAGAAGGCAAAAGACAAACATGAACAGAAGTTTTTCAAAAGATGATAGACAAATAGCCAAGAAACATATGAAAAAATGCTCAACATCATTAATCATCAGGGAAATGCAAATTAAAACCACAATGAGATACTACCTTATTCCTGTCCAAATGGTCATTATTAAAAAGTCCAAAAACAATAGATGCTGGTGTGGA
Source organism: Avahi laniger (assembly GCA_963575035.1). Classification (NCBI taxonomy): domain Eukaryota; kingdom Metazoa; phylum Chordata; class Mammalia; order Primates; family Indriidae; genus Avahi; species Avahi laniger. The sequence goes on along the minus strand of CAUYSK010047655.1, from coordinate 29,427 downwards.
TGCCGAGAGAAAGGAATGCTTACACACTGTTGAGGTGACTGCAAATTAGTACAGCCTCTATGGAAAAAAGTATGGAGATTCCTCAAAGAAATAAATAGACTTACCATTTGATCCAGCAATCCCACTATTGGGTTATCTACCCAAAGGAAAAGAAGTCATTTTATAAAAAAGACACCTGCACCCAAATGTATGTCGCAGCACAATTCACAGTATCAAAGATGTGGAATCAACCTAAGTGCCCATCAATTCATGAGTGGATAAAGAAAATGTGGTGTAGATAAACCACGGAGTACTGCTCAGCTGTAAAAAGCAATGAAATAATGTCTTTTGCAGCAACTTGGATGGAACTGGAGACCATTGTCCTAAGTGAAGTATCTCAGAAATAGAGAAACAAACACCACATGTACTCACTAATAATTGCAAAAGAAATGATGGGTACACCAGGCACAAAGAGCTGTCAATGACAATGGAAATAGAGAGGAGGGTGGGTGGGAGTGAAGGATAAAAACTCCCTATCAAGCACAATGAACACTAATCTGGTGATGGGCACACTAAAAGCCCAGACTTCAGCATTATACAAGGTATCCATGTAACAAAAACATTTGTACTCCCTTTATGTTTTGAAAAAAAGTTTTTTAAAAATAAGTTAAAACCAAAACAAAATATTCCTTACAAAGAATGGCAGAAAATGATCCATAACTACAGTATTATTTTCTGTGGTCTTGAGTAATTTTAATGCTTGAGAATCACAGAAATTGGAAACTAAATAAAGAAATTCATGTCCTTTAAAAACAACAAAATCAACATGTAGAAATAAAAGGTCTTCATTAGAAAAGGAAATTAAAAAGGAGAAACAGTATCAAAAAAAGAATACAGTTCCTACACCTGATGAGGTTTGGCGGGGTCGGGGGGGATGGTGGGCACCTCTCTACAGCGGTGGTTCTCAGCCCCTGCTGCAGGTAGAATCAACCACAGAGCCTTTTAAAAACCACTGATGCCAGGACCTCACCCTCAGAAATTGGGATTTAATTGGCCTGAGTGGGACTGTCTTGTTTCAAAGCTCCCCTAGGTGACTCTAATGTGAGGTTAAAAATGAGATCCACCATTCTGCAAATGAGATACACTGCACATGGTCCACAAACCAGCAGTACTGGCATCATCGCCTCCAGAGGAGCTTGTTAGAAACGCAGGCTCTCAGAACCACCCTGACCTTCTGAATTTTAGAATCTGCCTCTGAATAGGACCTCAGTTAGTCTTAAGCAGATTAAAGGTTGAGAAGCTCTGGACTGGAGAGTCGTGGAATGACTGGACTCCAACCACTATACACCCCTAAGGATCTCGTCTTAAGATGCAAATCCCAGAAGACAAGCGCTTGCTGGGCCCTGCTTCAGTGACAGCATGACAGAGGATGGAAACTGTGCCTGGCGGTCCCATCAGACCCATGAGCAGGACAAGGGCTGTCCCTGAAAGGACTGAGATGGAGGGGGATAAATACTACATAGGTTCAGCACAGTAACCTTGGACAAGTTCAGCGATAGTGATGCCAACACCACTTATTAAGTGCTTACTGTATGCCAGACACTGTGCCAAGGACTCTAGTTAGCTCATATAATCCTCCCTATAATCCATGAGGCAGATATTACTATTCTTACTATTGCTACAGCTACTATGACTACTGCTATTACTTTATAAAGGAAGAAACTAAGGTTTAGAGCGGATCTCAAACTTTAGCATGAATCAGAATCACCTAGATTTGTGAAATCACAGACTTCTGGCCCCACCCTCAGAGCTTCTGATTCAGTGAGTCTAGGGTAAAACCTGAGAATCTGTATTTGTAACAAGTTCCCAGGTGATACTGTTGCCGTTTGTTCATTCACACATGTTGGGAAACAGGCGTTAAACCTGCAAGTCAAGAAAAGGCAGTAAAAACCAAGTTAATGATTTTTCGAGAAGTCCAGAAATGACTATACGTTCCCCAAGAAAGGCAATGCCAGATATTAGGCACGCCCTCATCTTCACCACCAGAGCCACTCCAACCTCAGCTTAGAGAAATGCTTTTCCCAGGAAACAGGTGCAGCTGGCATTTTGCGGAAAGCATACATTGCAAAGAAGCAAACCTGCTCAGAGATATAGTTCATGGGAATTCTTTGGAATTCATAGTATCAGGAGACAGTCGTTTCCCTCAGCCACACACCTGGCTGGGAAAGTGACAATGTCCTGAGGAGGGAGAGACTGGGAAAAAAGCTAATATCAGAGCCCTGACTTTTGTCTGCAATGAGTAGCAATGCTTTTGCTCAAGTTATGTCTTTAGTGAGCTGTGCACAGTAAATCTAACCATTCAGGTACAAGTACCCTCAACCAGTCATCTCTGTCTTGCTAAAAACGTAAAGAATAACACTTGCAGAAGCCGAATTGCCTGGAGTCAAACCTGGGATCCACCATTTCCTGGCTGTGGTCATTAGGCAAGGTGCTTAACTAACCTCTTTGGACTCCATCTTTCCTCTGTAAATGGGGAAATTAAAATAATACCTAACCTATAGGTTACTGGAAGGACTAAATAACATATATAAAATTCTTAGTTAAGATAGCTGAAATATTGTAAGTTCCCAGTAAGTCTATTTTATTATAATATTATTATTGGCGGAAGTGCTGGTGGTGTTAAAATATTGTTGGCAATACCAGAACTATCTGGATCCCTATCAATAATTGCAGTCAGGATTCTGACATCTGACACTCCCATGGGTGGGAATGTAAACAAGTACAATTTTTCTAGAAAGCCATTTGGCAATATGTATCACGAGTCTTACAAATACCCATTTGCTTTGACCCAGAAAGTCTGCCGCTAGGAATTGATTTTAGGGGAGTAATCCAGTATGGGGGCAAAGATGTATGCCTAAGGATGCTATCATATTATTGCAAATAGCAACAAAATGAAGTGTCAACCAACGGATAAACATTTTTAAAATTATGCTATGTTCATACAACGGAATGGAGTCTTTTACAGCTATTAAAATGTTCATGATTTTTTCACTGGGGAAATTCTATTTTTTTAAATATATATGTAAAATTTTATACAGATCATGAACTCAATTATGTAAACGTATGAAAGACAAAAGGAAGGAAATAATTCACAAGGCATCTACTCTGGGTTTCCAGATGGGACTTCTCATAGTTTTGTGCATTTTTCCAAATTTTCCTCAATAGTCACTTTATAATCAGGGAGCGCTGGGTAGAACCTGGTGCAGGAGATTGCGGGAAACTAGAGAATTAACCTTGCAAAGATTATCTCTGTCTTAGTGAGCCCTTAAGTTATAAGGACCTTTTGTAAATGTGGGTAATAATTAAAAGAGGGGCATAGTGTTAGGAAGAGAAGGGAGGCAAAGAGAAATGAGATGAGGAATAGATATTATTTCCACGCAGTCTTGAGAGATTAAGAAAGATGAGGCGAAAGGTACCAGCAGTGATGGCCGAGCCCCAGAGACAATGGGGAGGGTTGAGGGAGCAAGATCAGAGACGTCTGTGAAGTTCCCATTTGATGGGACAAAACCGATCATTAGCAGAATTAAAGTTGCATAAGGTATGGATTAGGAAAGAGGATAAAGAAATATCTCGTGGAAACATATGGCCTTTTTGAGTGCAAGTTGACAGAACGCAACTCAGACTGGCTTAATTAAGAAATTGACTCTAGGTGAGCTCTGTCTTCAGGCTCAACGGAGTGTAGGCTCCTGGGCAGTGTGGTCAACTTGCTTTCTCCTCTCACAGCTTTCCTGTGACTTTGTTCTTGGGCAGGGCCTCCCCCAAGGTGATGAGATGACCACCAGCACCTCCCGGATTCCATCCTACCAGCTTCTCAACCCCAGCAAAAAAAAAAACACTTCTTTCCCTGTCAATCTAACAAAGGTCCTGCAGCTGACACTCATTGGACCAACTCAAATGCCTGTTCCTGAACCAGTGTCACTGTAGCCAGGACGATGGCATTCTCCCATCTGCCCAGCCCAGGCGAGCGATTCCCCTGTCCCGCGAGTCACCCAAAACACACAGACTGAGAATGGAGGAGGAGAAGTTCCACCCCCCAAAAAGTGGGATACTGATCTAAGAAAAAGGACAGAAGCTAAACAGGCAGAATAACAGAGAATCACTTCATGGAGGTTTTTTTATCCAAAATATGAACCAAGTACCCAGTTCTGCCCAGATGGTATCAGGAGGAAAGATTCAACAGTGCCCTGTAACTAGGGCTGTGGTTCTCAACCCAGGGTGATTCCTCCCTACCCCAAGGACATTTGACAATGATTAAGGGGACAGGGGAGGGTGCTACTGGTATCTAGTGGATAGAGCCCTGGGGTGCTGCTAAAACCCTACAGTGCATAGGACAGCCCCCACAACAAAGAGTCATCCAGCCCAAAATGTCAACAGTGTTGAGATTGTGAAACCCTCAATTACGTGACCACAGAGTCTATCGCCCAAACCAGAATGCTTTTGAGACAGGCAAAACCAGGAAAGCAGGCATAACAGGGATGGTGGCAGCAAACAAGAACATATGGTTCCCCAACTCTCAAAGCCCTGGCCAAATCTGAGATAAAGTCATTATCATTCGAGGCTGAGATTCAGAGAAAACGCTTCCCCCCACATTTGTCAATTACCGGACCCCAGAGATGCACTTCCCAGCTGAGGCTCGCCTTCGACGTCTTCGACCTGTTCTCCCCGTTCCCACTCTGGCACTGCTGACAGTCCCCGCTGCCTACTTCTAGGAGGTCACTGAAATCTACTAGGGCATGCCGGCCGAGTGCAGTTGCCCAGGTGTCTGCCACAGATGCCGCTTCAAAAAGATCATCTCTGGCGTGGTCCACGCCGCCGCAGCGAGGCAGACTGCCTTGCTGGATGGAAGGAATCCCACCCCAATTAGATTGCTGGAGCCCTGAAGGGAAGGAGGGGAGGTAGAGCACAAGGGGGGTGGGGAGCCTGCAGAGCCGCTCCTGCCTCTGTTTTTCATCTCAGAAGAGCCAATTTCAAACTTGCCTCGGGTCATAAAAGAAATTAATTTGATTCTCTCAACCTTGCTCAGAGTGGACACATGTCCTCCACTGGAGCATCTGCTGCTGGTAGAGCCAGAGCAAGGAAATCATTCTGGTTGCAGGACTGGGCCAAAATCATTTGCCTGGAGCAGGAAAACAGCTGCCCAGAATTCTCTGGGCTGTCAATTTTGCTGGTAAGTTCCAAAAACTTCTCCCACTGCTAAGGTGAGTCCCGAGTCGCAGGAGGTGTACCCAGAGGGACATGCATGGGGAGGGCTGGTCCTTGGCAAACACCCAGACAGGATTTGGCACTGGCACCTTCATATTAACAAGCACGATCGCATCGAGCCCTGGGATGTGCCAGGAATGGGCCCTGGGCCTCGACCCTGACTGCTCTACCCATTTGTGGTGGACACAACTAAGATGACCCCCTTGAGAGTGGGTGGAATCTGCGACTCGCTACTAATCGACAGAATACGGCAAAGGTGCTTGTTAGGGTGGAAAACTCACTAGGTGCTCATGGTGCAGGTGGAGAAAGATTTCTCATGCAGAGATTAAAACATATAAAAGTAAAAAGTTTATTTTATCTTCTTAGAGGAGAGAGAGAGAAAGAGAGAGGGGGTGCCAGCCCTGAGACCAAGTGCCTTGCTGATTTTAAGAGGGATAAACAGAAAAAAAATAGTGATGGCTATCAATTGATAACAAAAGCAGCAACAGGATGGCAAAGTCCAAGGGTGGGTTTCCCTGCCTTTCCTCGGAGACGGGATTATCGCAGATGTGACTCTGTTCTCGAGATATGTTGAGGCTGTAGCTGCTTCTCCTGCTGTTTAGTTAGGAACTCTGTAAGAGCAGATTCTCAAAAAAACAATTTTGAAAGAGAGAAATTTTCATCTCTTTTCCATCCGTTCAGCTCTTTTCAGAAGTTGTACAAAACAGAACTCCTGCAGGGTGCCCGTTAGTGAGAGAACTCGTAGGATTGATCTTTAGCTGTTACTGGGGAAATTGTGGCATTAGGTATCTTCCTGTTATTTTTTGCAAGGTCACCCTTTCAGTGCTGGATGTCACAGCCCTGATCATGTGCCATCGTACAAGGTCCCATCTCAGCAGGCTGGAGAGAGAGACTCCTGTGCTGGCTTGGAGGAAGGAAGCTACCAAGTTGTGGGAGGGCCACGTGGCAAGGATACAGGTGGCCCCTAGGAGCTGACAGCCAGCAAGAAGGAAAACAAGGTCCCAGCTTCACAGCCACAAGGCAGGTCGCCCAACAAGTGCCATGAGGAGCCACTGTCTAAACCTTTTCATGTAGTGATAGAATAAAACAATGCTGGAAACCACAAAAATGAGTGGCTTATTCAGTCTTTCCTTGTTTGTTTTTCATGACCTTGGCAGTTTTAAGGAGTGCTGGTCAGGGGTTTTGTAGAATATACCTCAGTTTGAGTTTGTCCGATGTGTTTGGTTTTGTTTTGTTTTTTCATGATGAGACCAGAGTGATGAGTTTGGGGAAAGAAGACCACAGAGGGGAAGCGCCCTTCTCTTCTCTTCTCATCGCTCTCTCATGGTGCAGCTCAACATGTTCCCCTGTCCCCCAATGTTCCTGCAAGTTGGCAGCCAGATATAGATTTTTTGGCAGCTGGATCTAGATTTTTTAGACCAAGATAATCCCATTAAAAGGTATAGAACTCATTCAAGAAGGATGAAGGGTGTATTCGTTTCCTAGGGCTGACATAACAAAATGGCACAAACTAGGTGGCTTAAAACAACAGAAATTGATTTTCTCACAATTCTTGAGGGCAGAAGTCTAAAATCGAGGGGTCGGTAGAGCTGTGCTCCCTTAAAATCCCCAGGAAAGGATCCATCCTTGCCTTTCCCTGCTTCTGGAAGCCCCTGGAGTTCCCTGGCTTGGAGCAGCAACACTTCATTCTCCGTCTCCATTGTCACATGGTGCCTAACCCTCTGTGTCTGTTTCCAAATTTTCCTCTTCTTATAAGGACGACAGTCATATTGAATTAAGGGTCCCCCCTGCTAGCTAAGATAAAATATCACCGCATCTTAGCTAGTCACATCTGCAGCGACCCTGTTTCCAACCAGGCTCACATTCTGAGGTTCTGAGGAGTTAGGGCTTCTGCATATCTTTTTGAAGAACACAATTTCAATCTACTAAACAGAGTATCCCACAAAATCCAAAGTCAGAAAGCACAGCAAGGGTTTGCAATAGAAAGATGGCACGAGCTACCACAGCCGTCTTTGTCTTTCTGGGATTTCCTAGGCTGTCCTTCCTAAGTCTAAGTGTCTGTTTTTGTGTTTTATTCACTCTCTCTCTCTCTCCTCCCGCTCACTGCACACCAGTTTTTCCTGCTGCAGGTGCCCACAGGCCAAACATGACTGTGCCGTCATCAATTTTCCATCTCCCCTCGGCTCAAGCACCTGCCAGAGACGAGCTGAGAGACTCTCAACTCCAAATTCCTAGGAGAGGGTCCACATGGTCTGGCTTTGATCCCATTTCCTCTCGGTGCAATCAGCCCGTGGCCGGAACCAAAATCACAGGTACAGAGTTCTGAATCTTCCGGGGCTCTGGAAGGGCACGTTTCAAAGGAAGGAGGAATGGGGCTGGAGAAAAAAACGACTGGCTGAGAAAACAGTTGGTGGGTGAGATGGTATCCGTGGTAGAGAATGCAAGAGGCTGCTATGTTCTGGAACACAAAGAAAACTCCCCCTGGCTTCTCAGGACTATCTGAGAAGAATCTGAAAGCAGCTAAATTCTCACAAGACAGAATGGAGTCAGAAAAATACTAGTTTGGGGCACTTGGTGCAACTCTGCATCCCATATCTTTGAGAACATGGGTGACGTCCATGCCCCCGCCCCTCCATTTCCCTCATCTCCCTGAACAAAAGTTCTAGTTCATAAAGTCCAGCCTCATCATTTCTGAAATATAGTGTCAGGGGCAGTGTCTTATTCAGTTCAAATTGCTATAACAAATTACCATAGACTAGGTGGCTTAAACAACAGCAATTTATTTCTCCTGGTTCTGGAGGCTGGGAAGTCCAAGATCACGTGCCCGTGTGGTCGGGTTCTGGTGAGGACTCTCTCCTGGCTTGCATAAGACTGTCTTCTCCTTGGTTCTTTACATGGTGGAGAAACAGAGATCACCTCTCTCGTGTTTCTTTTCATAAGGGCTCTAATAACATTCATGAACACCCCGTCCTCATGACCTCAACACCTCTTAAATGCCATCACATTGGGGGTTAGGTTTCAACATATGAGTCTGAGGGCAACATACACAGTCCACAGCAGACAGTGAGGGAGAGGCAAGGGGGAGATTTATCCTGGGAAGGGCTGGTGTTCAACTCTAACTGCACAATGGAGGAAGCCCCATCGGTTCTCCGGGCCCTGGTGACTCCTCACAAGAGCTCCTATATCCAGTTCCTCTCCCTCAGGAGTGAGCCCAACCAGCATTTCATAAACAACTGTTATCAGCAGTCAAAAGATATAGGAAAGTTCTGATGAGCAGGGTGAGGAGGAGGTTTGGAGAAGGCAGGGTGTGCCAAGCAACTCAACAAGCATTTCCCCTCCAGCTTCCCCTGGATTTGCTCCATTATCTCCCCTGCCAGAGGGATGGGTCATCCAAGACAAAGCGTTGGTCAAGGTCTTCCTGCATCAAGCATCTAGGAGACAGGACTGGATTACTGTCTTCCTTCTTTATTCCGCAGAAAGAAGTGACTGCCAAGGCATCCTCCACCCTATCTACATCTGACAGAATTATATTTAACTATGTGTTGGTATGTTACTATGGTGATATTAGTCCATTTATTCCTCACACCAGCCCTGTGTCATCCCCCATTTAAAGATGACAAAACAGAGGCACAGAAAGTTTAAGTATCATACCTAAGATCACACAGCGGATAAATGGCATATCTATGTCACCCTAAATCCCTTGTGTTTTCACACTGGGCAAACCTGCCTCTTAGATATAATTGGTTGGGGAAAAATGGTGGATGCTTCCAACAGGTGTCTCAGAAATAATTTGTTGTAATTTTCACTGTGAATATCTCAGACTGAAGAAGAAAAGAAGTTATCTACATAATAATTATCTACATGATTCTTTATGATGCAAATATAATCCAAATCAAACTTGCCTAACTAAGCAAAAATATATGGTTTATTAAATTATATCCAGAGGTAGACTCAGGCACAGCTGGATCCAGGAGTTCTGATGATGCAAACAGAAATCCATATTGTATCTCTCAGCTCTATTTTAAACTCTGTAATGGCTCCTCTCATACACCAGCTCTTCCCAACAACTTTTGGTTTATGTTCTACAAACTAACCATCCCAGTGGACAGACAGTCCCAGCGAAAGTCTTGGGGCTGATATCCATTGGTTTGGCTGGGCCACATGTCTGCCCATCCCTGAGTCAACCACTGTGGCTACAATGCCGGGTCAGCTGATCGGCCAGACCTGTTACATAAGCCCACCCCTAAAAAGGTGGATGAGAAACAGTCCCTCAAAAACCACAAAGCCTGAAAATAAAAGAGAAGTAGGGGCGACACTGAAAACAGTTAACGATTAGTACAACAAACCTACCAGTCAGAATGGATGCTGGCCAGAAATAACCCGTGTGGCCATACCTGTGTGCGCTGGCTAATTATCAACCCTGGGGAGCAGTAACTGCCTAAAGAATATATTACTCTTCCTATAAGAGCAGCAGATGAATTCTGAACAAGCAAAAGTATAGATTTCCTCTGCAGGGCTGCTTGATGTGTCCTTCCCCCATCTCTGTTCATTTGGCAAACTCCTGCTCACCCTTCAAGACCCAGCCAAAAAATCTCTTCCTCTGTAAGCCTTTACTTCCCTACCTCAACCTTGTCCAAGTGGTTCATTCCCTCACATGGCCCTATAAATGTTGCCTCTACAATACCACCTTTCACACATTCGAGTTTTGGTTTGTAAGTCTATGAGTTCCTTGCACTGGGCCTGTCTAGGGCTAGATATATCCCCAGCTTCTAGCACTAGACCTTTCACATGGTAAGTGTTCAATATATAATAGGTGGATGGATGAACGAACAAGCAAACATACGAGTTCCTTCATGTTTTACCTCACAGGGTGAAAGCAAAGGGAGGAGAATGACACAAAAGAGAAAGCTTTCCTGGAAAATAAATATAGAGCAGGTCAGACAAATCAAAAACAGCAGCCAATACAAAATCAAAGTTCAAAAATATGAAAAAATTATCCCTATTTTTCTGACCTAGTAAATGGTAGAGCAAACTTCTCCCAAACACCATGTAATGGAAGGAAGAGATTTCTGCAAAAATATCAGGTTAATAATAAAAATTCATCTTCAAGGGATGGGGCTGGAGTTACCACTGGAAGCAAGCAGGAAAATTTAGGGAGTGTGGCTGGTACATCCAGCAAGGCCCCTCAAGATGCACTTAGCACCCCACCAGGAAGCAGAGAACCCAAGGCTGTGCTGGCAAAGAGAGAACCCTGGGGACCCAAAGGGCTTAGAGAGCCCAAGCATTTCCAGTGCAAACCCTCAGATGTCTTGGTGCCTTAAAGGAGAACATACCAGCCTCATGTTGCCTAACTTCAGTGAGAAAAAAAGGACCATTCCCCTTAACATAAGCCCCAATTACCTTGATGCCTTGTGGCTGTCATTTTAGAGAATTATAATGCCACCTGTGATTAATCCTGCAATGCAGCCGCACAGCAAACGCTCATAAATAACCCCCCAGCATGAATGCTGAGAAAACCCAGACTTATCACAGCTTCATATACATTTTAGATTTTTTTGCTAAATTGGCCCTTGATAAAGCATGTGGCCACCTTCATCACAGAAATCAGCTTCCTCCCTGGGCCTAAAATTAGAAGCCCCAACTGCCGATCGTTAGGTGCAGAGCTCACTACCTGCTGAGTTTCTCTTCTGCAGGGAATATTTCAAGTAGTCACTGGCTCTCTTGTTGTCTGGCCTGGAGGAGGGCAGCAGGCAGCAAGAGGGACAAGCTGGCATACAAAGAGACCAGCAGATGAGGGATGACCCTAGAGTCAGAGGAGTTGGTTGGTCCTTGGAAAGCTTCCTGCTGCAGTTCTAGAGCAGAGAACTCGGACTTCCACAGAGAAGAGAGTGGCTTGGCAGAATTACAGACCAGATGCAGGGCTGGATACTGAATTTTGAGGGGGCCCATAATACTTTATCTAAAATCATTTATTTCGATAATCAACACATCCAAATGCCAGCCACCCAGAATGATGGCTGAAATCAAAATGAAAGCCACCGTGTTATCACTGGGATAAGAGTTCTGAAGAAAGAGAACTGGGTGCTAGAAGAGTGTAGGGTGATCCAGGTGGTCTGGGGAGAGGGGAGTATCCAGTGGGCTTCCCCAGGGTCATGACAGTTAAGCTAAGACAAGACAACAAGGAGTTAGCCAGCTGTGAAGTGAGAGGAAAGCGTTCATACAGAGATAATAATATGTGCAAAGGCCCTGGGGTGAGGAGTATCATGTGTGGGAGGAACTGGGATGCTGAGAGGAATAGGGAGAATGTGGTGAGAGAGGCTGGGGAGGCTGGCAGGGGCCATCTCAGATAGGATTAGGGAAACTCTTAAGGATTTCACGTGTTCACACAAACCAACCAACTTCCCAGAATGCTAACATTTATTTGTCAGGTTTTGGGTTGTGTTTGTTTGGGGGGTATTGTCCATCTTCTCCACTAGAATGTAAGCTCCTTCAAGGCAATGACCTTTGGTTCAAAGCTCTATCACCAGCCGGGCACGGTGGCTCATGTCTGTAATCCTAACACTCTGGGAAGCTGAGGCGGGTGGATTGTTTGAGCTCAGGAGTTAGAGACCAGTCTGAGCAAGAGCGAGACCCTGTCTCTACTAAAAATAGAAAGAAATTAGCTGGACAACTAAAAATATATATATATAAAAATTAGCTGGGCACGGTGGCATATGCCTGTAGTCCCAACTACTTGGGAAGCTGAGGCAGAAGGATTGCTTGAGCCCAGGAGTTTGAGGTTGCTGTAAGCTAGGCTGACGCCATGGCACTCTAGCCCGGGCAACATCGCATGACTCTGTATAAAAAAAAAAAAAAACAAAAAAAAAAAACAAAGCTCTATCACCAACATCTAGCACAATACCTAGAACAAAAGAATGTTTTCCTACACCCCTAACACTCATAACCCATGATCCCTGCCCTCTTGGAGAAGCTAAACAGAAAATGGTCCCTGTCCACAGTAAGTGTTGTCAGGGGTCCCCAAGACCATCCTCAGGCTCTTGCTAGAAGGACTCAAAGAATCAGAAAAGCTATTATACTCACTGTATGGTTTATTATTGTGAAGGGCTATAGGAGTAACAGGTGCATAGAGCAGAATCCAAGAGGGCCCAGGGGCAAGTTTCCAGTTGTCCTCTCCCAGTGGAGTCATAAGACAGCTCCTAATTCGCCAAGTAACAATGTGTGGCAATATGTACAAAGTACTGTCAGACAGAGAAGCTCTCCCAAGCCTTGGTGTCCAGGGTTTTTATTGGGGTTTTGTCACATAGGCATGGAGCACTTACATGGCCAACCTTCCTTACTCAGTCTCCAGCCCCTCCGGAAGTCAAACTGATACCGCATGGGCCAAAGCCTGCCATACAAAATCAGGCACTCACCACAAATCACAACATTAGCATAGAAAATCTGGCTTGGCCCAAGGCCCCAGGTAAATAAAGACACTTTTGTTGGGCAGAATATTCAAAGACATAGAGGTCATCTCCTAGGAGCCAGTCAAGGGTCAGAGCTTTGTTTGGAATGGGCAGGGTTTGAACACCCCAGACCTGCTGAGTCAATTCTTTCACTGCATGGGGACAATATACAGATGAGAAAGACGCCACACTCTTTAGCTTCTGGGTAGCTGAGTAAACAAATGGAACCAGGTCGAAAGAAGATACATTCAGGTGAAAACAGGAACCACCCCTACCCCCAACCCTACATAGGACCTACCCGATAGACAACAGGAACATCACCCTTCCCTGGGAATACCTGGGGGCGGGGGCAGGGGGCGGTGTCCCTTGACAGGCAGGAGAGGTAACTCTCCAGCCCCACACCCGTGCCCTGCTGTGATGTTTGTAAGCCTGTCAGTTTCTGGGGAGACTAACCCTGGGATGGAGATCTACACGCACCTGTCAGGAAGCGAGAGAGGAGTGGTACAGTGGAACGGTTGCTATAGATACCTGAGGCAACCCCACAGGGGAGCCTTGAAACTGGAAGTGTCTTCAAAGATGTCCCAGATCAAGACAAGGGACAGCCTTTGTAACCCTCAAGGATCAGCCACTGGATATGGGTTGCCTTTGAGGGGAGGGAGGATTTCCTGGAACTATGTGACTCTGCTATGAGCTGCAAGGAGCCAACTCTCCCAGCATCTAGGGGGAAGAGTGCCTTGGTGGTTCTGCACAGAGGTCTGGGTGGTGCAGCACCCACAGCAAGCCCATGACCAAAGTGGAAAGAGAAAGACGTATAAAACCTTGAACCAAATAAAGTTTCAAACCCAGGTTGACTTGAGAATCCTGAATTGACTGTTTACCCAAGAGACTATATTTTAAACCAGAACGATCTGGGTTTACATTGACTTAGCAAGACTGAGTGTTCTATCCCTGGAGTACTGGGAGGCTGGTGTGGATCCAGGAAAAAGGAGGAAAGTATTGGACAAAGAAGTTTAGGAGAGAGAAAGAAACATATCAGACTTCATGGGCTGGGGTAACTGTAAATACACAGACATCCTCAGTGTTCACCATGAGGAAACAGGTTAGCTAATTTAAACACATCCATATATGGAATACTACATAGCTGTTAAAAAGGATGAGGCACCTCTATATGTACTGATATGCGAGAACTCCAAAGACACATTGTTAAGTGAAAAAAATCAAGATACAGAATATTATATACAGTGGGCTATAATTTGTATTTTTTAAAACTTGGAAGGGACAACATATACCTACATTCTTCTATATAAAAAGGTATCCCTGAAAGGTTTCAGGAGAAGCCAGTGACCTTTGTGACCTTGAAGAAAGAGAACTGGGGTGTTGGGATGGGAAGGAGACTTAAGTTTCACTGTACACTTTTGTGATATTGTTTAATTTTTTTCACCATATGCACACATTCCCTATTCATAAAAATAATTTTTTAAAACTGGAAACAATGAAAAATCTTATAGGCATACAAACTAAATTAATTAGCCATTCCTATAGCTCCAACATGCATTTAAATTTGCTAGCATCCTGGCCTCCAAGATTGATTGGCTGTAAATTGAGAACCTCAGCAATTTCCTTTCACAGGGACAGATGTTGACATTGTTCCTGTGATTTTTCACAGATGTTTGCCTTCCAGCATCTTTAAAATCGGGTTTTCTGTCAACTTGGAAATCCCAAATTTCTCATATCAAATTGAAATGACAGGAAAATCAAAGCTATTATCACATTTTGAAAGAGTTTATAGATGGCAACTGGCAGTGGGAAGGGAGATGTTTAAAGAGGAGCCAACATCTCTTTCTTAAGCCCTCCTTATCACCCCTGCCTCAGTTTACCTGAATGAGCCAGCTGGTGGAGGCGATTTGCTTCAATATATATAGACGTGGACTTTGGAGTCTGAGCGGTTGTGGGTTCTCATTTGGGCTCCAGCTCTCCCTAGCTGTGATACTTTGAACCAGTTCATTAACTTGCCCAGACTCCCTTCTCTCATCTGTAAAATGGGGATAACGTGACCCCCATTGCAGTGTGGTTTTGCAATTAGGTGATGCAACAAATGGAAAATGCTTGGCACCTGCTGAGAGCCCCATAGGTGGTTTTTCCCTTCCCTCCCCAAACAGCTTTGCTTCTTTCTTTATGTCCACATTTTGCTTTAAGGTATCAAAGGCTCTCCTGGTGTCCCCAGGTTTACCCAGTGTTGAGACATTAGATGGAAACAGCCCCCAGAACTCTCCTGACTTGTGTGTCCCCCCACACACTTAGGGCTCTGCTATTCCTAAATGACAATAGGCAAGACTATGATCCACTAATAAAAGCTGCTGATTGTGCATCTTAGGTAACGATGTGCACCATCCATGTCAAGCTCTCGATAGGCATTTCAGCCGTATTACACCCCAAACCCCCTCAAAAGCAGAAAGGCACTATTATTATTTTATAGGTGTGGAAATGAGCACCAGATGTGATATAACTTGTAAACATCAGGGTGGTGGATCTTGGAAACAAATAACCCTGAACCCTAACCACAGACACATCTTAAGCTCAAGCTGGGTCTCCCCACTTTGCTATTATTAATGGGGTGTTACGCTCCCTGGATGGACAGGATGCTGTGGTTAATTCCGCTCCTGTGGCTGAATGCAATTATTTGGGCAACTAGCACTTATAAGTTGTGCAGCCATGGACAACACAAGGCAAGTCTCAGAGCCTTAATTTCTTCATCTGTCAAATGAGAATAGCAACAATGACAGGAAGGGCTTAAAGGGGATATTTGGGAAAAGAAGCACTATGAACTGACTGTTTTCGTCCCCCATCAAATTGATATGTTAAAGCCCTAATCTCCAATATGATGGTATTTGGAGATGGGTCTTTGGGAGATAATTAGGTTTAGACAAGGTCATGAGGGTGGGAACTCATGATGGGATTAGTGTCTTCATTAGAAGAGACACCAGAGATACCTCTCTTTCTCTCTCTTTCTCTCTCTCTCTCTTTCTCTCTCTCTCTCTTCCCTCCCCACCTCCTCATTACGTGAGGATACAGCAAGAAGGCTGCCATCTGAAAGCCAGGAAAGGACCCTCACGGGGGAACTGAACCGGCCAGCACCTTGATCTTGGACTTTCCAGCCTCCAGAACTGTGAGAAATAAAATTCTATTGTTTCAGCCGCCCAGTTTGTGGCATTTTGTCATGGCAGCCTGAGCAGACTAAAGCAGTAACAGGTGATCAATCCTTCCTCCAACATTTCCTCTTTCCAATGCCCACCTTGGGCAAGGCAAACAGGACAGTGAAGGCAAGTACATCTCAGGAAAGACCCTGGCATTCCTGTGCTAACTACGCCCACTGCTAGTAGACGCAAAGTCAAACAGAATTACACCCTTGAGAATATACAATAACTTGGAAAGCACTTGCTGAGGGATATTGTTTGCATAAGAATCAGTGAAGCTTTTGGTTTGATTGAATAATTTAGAGAATGTTTAAGAGAACATGGGTTTGGAAACTTATTTTTGTATAATGATAAATAATAATTGCTGTTATGACGCTGATGTGTATTGAGTGGGTAATGTGTGCCAAGCACCGTGTTAAGCATATTCTATGCATTATGTCATTTAATCCTCGTATTATCACCACCTGTATTAGTCAGGGTTCTCCAGAGAAACTGAACCAATAGGATGTGTGGGGCGAGAAGGATTTATTATGAGGAATCAGCCCATATGATTATGGAGGTTGGCAAGTCCAAAGCTCCGCAGGGTGAGTCAGCAAGCTGGAGACTCCAGAGAACCAACTGTGTAAGTTATAGTTCTACGGCTGGAAGGCTCAAGCCTCAGGAAGAGCAGTGTTTCACTTCAAGTCCAAAGGCATGGAAAAAGCTGATGTCACCAGTATGAAGATTATCAGGCTGGAGGAATTCTCTCTTACTCAGGGGAGGTTCAGCCTTTTTGTTCTACTAGGCCTTCAACTGATTAGATGAGGCCCACCCACATTGGGGTAGACAATCTGCTTTACTCAGCCTACCGATTTAAATGTTAATCTCATCCAAAACACCCTCACAGGGAAACACACCTTTCCCTAGGAAAGGGCAGGGACTCAAGTCCTAGGAGGCCAGGGGCTGGGTGTGGCCTGGGCTGATGCCAGCTCCAGTTGTAATTACATTGTGAAGCAAAGATGCTCTTCAAACTGAGCTAAAGGAGAATTGGAAGCACTTAAAAAGTTCTGCCCATACAATTAGCATTGATGCAGGAGAAAAAAGACATCAGGCTTGGCCCCACAAATAAATGGAAAACAGGTGGACAGGAAGCAAGTGCACCCTAAGGAAGCACCCATTGACTTCATTCTGCCACGTGCCTATAGGGGATGGTTTGTGTCCCAGATATAATCAGGGGCCCTATCTCTGCGTTCTGGGAAGCATATTTCAGAGAGCTGAAGACAATCTGAAAGCGGTTCCCACACAACAACTCAAAGACCATCACAAGGCAGAGGTCCTAAGTGCCATCGGATCCAATACCCCGTGTGTTACCCAATATTTTGAAAAGCCCTATTCTCCATCCTGAAAGGAAACTCATTGAGCACATAAGCTACCTACCCTTATTTTAGCCAATCGCTATTATGCCCTAATTGTAATAAAAAGGAGAAATGAAAGAAATTTATAACAAAATAATTTATAGTGAAATGATAAGGGGTTTCTGTCAGGAAAGACAGAGTGAAGAAGTTAGATGCTCACATGTACGCACAGCGTAACTGTGAAGGTGACAGTCATAAATACAGACTGTGCAGTGTGTTGTCACAGCAGCATTACTGAGAGTGCCCTGGTCTTCCTGAAAGGCGGATCCTTCTTCATAAAGTCCCCCACAAAACAAAACAGGACCTTCTCTTGATTTGCACCATAGTCGCATTCCTAGAAACTCCAGTAACCATTCAGCATTTATGTGAAAAACAGAATAAGGTTCTAAACTCAGATAATCAGTCTTCTAGCCCATATTATTACAAATGCCTGGTAGATCATTCAGATATCAAGCAGAGTGTGGGGAATATATATACACACACATACACACATACCCACATGTATTCAAAACAGTCCCCAACCATGACAACTCCCCCATCCCCATTGTTACGGCAACCAAAAGCTCTCCAAAAATTTTAAACACACACACAGATACACACACACACACACACACACACACACATACACGCAATTCAGTCCGCAGTGAGAACCTCTACAATAGCAGTTCCAAGTCCTAACCTGCCATGACATTCTTAAAGCCCCCTTTCCCGCCTCCTCGGTTCTCTTGCATTTCCCAGCTTCCCTAGAACAAACCCCAAAAGATCTCTCTGACCCCCAGACAGCTGCGATTGTCTTGTCTCTCCCCCAACACCATGCCTCCCGACCCTCATCAAGTGCATGCCACCATGGGGAAGGAACATTTGTGCCAGACTATACCTTGGAGATAAACCGACTCTTGGTACCAGCTCACGTGATCATTAAGGTGATTATTATTTAGACCAGGGGCCGGCGAACTGCAGCCTGCAGGCCAAATCTGGGCCACCTGTTCTCCTATGGCCTGCAAGCTAAGAGCGGTTTTTACCTTTCCAGTGGTTGAGGGATAGGGGATCAAAAGAAGAATAGTATGTCATGACATGAAAAGTACATGAAATTCAGATTTCACGAAATAAAGTTTTATTGGAACACAGCCACACTCGTACATTTATATATTGTCTGTGGCCAATTTCGTGCCGCAACAGCAGAGTTGAGTAGTTGCAACAGAGACCACATGGCCCGCAAAGCCTCAAATATTCACTAACTGGGCCTTTACAAGAAGTTAACCAACCGCTGGTTCAGGGGTGTCATTTCAGCTCTGCTGGTCTCGAGCATGTCTCATGACCTGAGCCTCCTCTTCTATACAACAGGGTTGTGGGTGACCCACCTCGCACCAATATGTGGTTATCAGATGAGACAAGTCGTGCAAACTGTCGCAGACAGAGAAAGGAGACCAGTGAATAATATTTCCTTTCTGGTTCAGTGTAGCTTCCCACGTAGGCCAAGAAAGCAGGCGAGAATGAGTGAGGGAGGTCATAGCCTCCTTGTCTAAATGTTTTCTTGCTAGAAAATATCTTTCTTCTTAAGATCTATTTCTATATTTAAAAAATGCCCGTCAGAGGAATATTAAAAGGCCCTAACCTACAGTTAGATGGAAGGCAAGACTGTGATCTCACAACTGAATCACTTTACCCTCCCTCTCTACCTATCTAATATTGCTCCCTTTGGAAAAAAAAATAATAATAATAATATGGAAGTTGGGAAGTGGAAAACTTCATCCTCCAGAGTTTTCAAAAACTAATTCAGTTGTAATCACAGAAGATTGAAACTAGAATTCATGACACATTGCTCTTCCTCCTGGGCAGATGAATCTATGATTTGTATTTGATTTTAAATGTGATTTTCCTACATCTTCAGTGGGTTTGATTGATAGAGCACATGAGGCCATTCAGTAAAATGAAACAGTGGAGCTCAAAGCGTGAAAGATAATTTTCGCTGAAATGTCTGTAGCCGATGGTGAGTTATAAGCCTTTGTCTCCCACTTTATAGAACACAATTTCATTTAAAGCCAAAATCTGTCACTTCTGCATTGTTTAGCAAAACGCATCCCAGACCACAGTCCCCTGAAGAACAATGTCAAGTCAAAAGGTAAAAAATCAAATGGGTACAAACAGCCCAGGACCAAATAAAGTAAGGCGAATGGCTTCCAATCTGCATAAATATTACCCACCGGTGACGCCTCTAGGGCACGAAATGAAGTCATTCATCTGTAAGGTAAATACCGAGCATTGTCAGAGGTGCCTGACAAAGCCTCATAATCCCAGCGAGTTCTGCTCAGTGGCAGCTCAAACGTCTCTACTGGGTAACTTTGCTTCATTCAGGGGTCCACAATGAGAGTCACAACTGGGTTTTTATCTTTGCACGACTTTTTAAACTTCTTTTTGCATTCATTCATACCTTAGATACACCACAACTGAGGAGATACCCTGTGGATTATATGGCGTTATCTAGAAGGCAGGGAGGCAGAGAACTAGGACACCTTTGGTTAAAAGATCTGGGCTTGAGTCCAGATGTTCCCATTTTCCAGCTGTGTGACTTTGACCAGGTCCCTCCACCTTTCTGGTCCTCAGTTTCCCCACTGCAAAGTGGAGAGCAAATGAGACCATAGAGCTGGAAATGCTTTGGACATTACAGAGTGCTTCACGATGTCAAGCCCAATGACAGCACCATTCTAGGCACTGTTGGGACAACTAGGATGCCAAAGTTGTCACTGATTTCCTGAAGAGGTCTCTACAGCTAAAAGTCACTGGAATCAGCAATTCCGGTTTTTGTGAAGAAAATATCTTCTTTTCGATAGAAAAAATGAGACCAGACCTCTAGGGGCCTGGATTCCTCTGCCACCAATTGGCTCTGTGACATTAGGACAGTCACTTTCGAGGTTCCTGGATCCTGCCTACTTCACCAGGATGTCATATTCTGGAACCTTCTCGGCCTCCAACCTCATTAGTTACCATACTCCTCAAGCTTTCCCTACACTATGGTAGATGCTACTATTGCTTATCTAAGAAAGAGCCCCCTTTCTTTGCTAAGAGAACCTTAATTTTTAAAGTATGGAATAGTCATGTGATTCAGGAGAAGCTGGGACCCTTCTGAGCCTCAAGCAGTGAATCTTGACTGTTCTAGACCAATCATGGTAATGCTGACCCTTTGTAGCAATTGCTTTAGGAACAGGCACGTGGCCAATTCCGACCAAGGAGAGCCTATGGGATGTTTCTCCTTGCTGTTATAAAGGGACACAAGGAGGACAAATTTCTCTTCTGATCTTTGGACACTGGACATTGCTGTGCATGGATATGATGAGATATCCAGCACTGGCAGCCATCTTGTGACCATGAGAGGAAAAGATGAAAACAAAGCCCACACTGTGGGTAAGTCAGAGCAGAAAGATGGCAAGAGCCCCTGTCTTTGAAGATATCATCGAACTACTGAATAAACTAACCCTAGAGTCACCTACCTCCAAATTTCTTTTTATGTGAGGTAATAATTCCCTATATTGTTTAAGCCATTTGAATTGAACTTTCTATTACCTACTAAAAAATACATTTGGATCCCAACTTGTTCTTGTGAAATGCTTCTGACATAATTCACCCTTGCTGTCCTCGAGAGCAGTGGCTGAACTAAGGAAGGTGCAGGAGGAGTTGTCAGAATCAGCGGTGCAAGGAACTGCTTAACTTCTGACCCCTGTGCCTAGGCCTGTGGCCCTCTGTACCCCTCCCCCAACAGCATGACTCAGGCTCAACCAATCAGATGATTTCTCCTGGACACCTTGACTCATGATAAAAGAGTGAGTGTGGTGCCTATTGTGTTTCCACAGATTCTCTGCAGGGACAGCAGGGTGTCCTCAGACCAGCCCATCCCTAACACATGCCTTGGTAGAGTTGCTGCTCTGTACTCCTCTGGAGCTACCTGGTTTGGGGTCCTTCTTCAGCAATCCCCTCAGTATGTTCTGTTTTCTTTGAAAGTCAGTTTCTGGGGTGAACAAGTGAGAACTCAGAGACATGGACAAGAAATCACATTTCATTCATAAAAGCCGCAGCACAAGGCCTGGCCCAGAGTACATGTTTGTGGAAGGTTTGATGACTGAACAAAGGAGTGAGAAAGTTAAGTGAACTGAATCCTCTCGTTGGGATACTGTATCCATCAGGGTTGTGGGAGGAAACATATGGCACATTCCAACGGGCTAATTACAGAGAGTTTAGCAAAGGGCTGTGTATAGCAGTGTGAGCTGGGATTAAGGAAAACAAAAAGGGAATGTAGCCAAAGCCTGAACTAGCAATGGCAAGGAGACATCACCACCCCTTGTCCTGGAGGGAAAACAGTTGTGGAAGCCAAGCAGAGTAGCCACACCTGTCAGGGAAAGAGAGCTGTCTGGCAACAGCTGCCAACCTACGGCAAGGCACAGGAATAAATACCCAACCCCTCGCTCCTCCCACCCTCTAATTTCCTAGAGGGCCCCCCCATTGGTGGAACGCACCCAGCCATCAGAGGATGGGAGAGCCCAGGTGATGCAGTCCACAGACATCAGCCTCCCAGGGCACAGAGCAAGGGAGGGGCTGGCAAGTCAATCTGGAGGAGCAAATGCAAAATATCCAACATAGATATTGCTATGGTCTGCGTGTGTCCCCCAAAGCTCATGTGTCTGAAATCTAATCCCCAATGCAACAGTGCTGAGAGGTGGGACCCTTAAGAGGTGTTTGGGTCATGGGGGCATGACCCTCATGAATGGATAATGACATTATCCAGGGAGTGGGTGTGTTATCACAACAGTGGGTGTTCTCTCTCACCCATGTGATGCCTTCTGCTGTGTTGTAACACAGCAAGAGGGCCCCCACCAGATGCAGCCCCTCAATCTTGGACTTTCCAGCCTTCAGAACTCTGAGCTAAAAAAATTTCTATTCATTATAAATTACCCAGTCTGATATTGTCACAGCAGCACAAAACAGACTAAGACAGATATTACCCAGAGATGGGACAGACTAAGTGAACCCCTTTCACCTCGATCCTTCAACCCCAAAGGGTCCAAACTCTCTGGAGAGTTAATCCCACCAACCAGCCACCAGCATCATCAGCAAGCAGCAGGCTGACTCCAAATTCCAGTGTATCTCCTTCATCTGTACAAGTTCCCACCATTATTTCGCTCATAGGGGCAACCTATTCTCCAAAGTCCAGAATAATTACAGAGCCCAGAAGGCTTGGGGCTTTCCGAATTTGAAGCAGATTCAGGGCTCCAGAGAGCCGAGAACTCATATTAATGCAAAGGAATCTGGACCGCAGGCAGCTACCCCAGCAGAGGCGCAGGCTCTCTTCCCCTCCCCTAAAAAGCAGCAAACGCATTTATTATTCACTGTGAGCCCTTCACGTCCACCTGGGAGGTAGCAATGACTTGGCACCCAACATGACACTGTTTCCTTCATGCACAGAAAAGACAAACTCACTCATCTCGGGCAGGAAACATGGACTCGAGCTCCCCTTCTTCTCAGTTTGTGCCCACTAAGCCCTTCCTCGGGAAGTCAGCCATGGTTTGTGGATTTGTAAATGCTTCTGGGAGGAGAAGGATTTACTAGTGATGAGAAATAAAAACGCAAATGTTTTATTGATGAGATGTGCATGTAAAGTGCTTGATATAGTGCTTAACATGGAAAAAACACTCAATAAATGTTAGCCATCAGCCTTCAGATCATCATTCTTATTAATACTGGCCATTTATCGAGAATCTCCTATGGGCTAGCTGCAGTATAGACATTTACTCCTCACAGCAACTCTGTTTGGATACCTGTCATATTCCTGACCATTACCCCTTCTCTAAGGACTTCCCCACCCCTCCCTGAGCAGAGTTGCTTGACGCAGGAATGGACACATCACCCAGGTTTGGCCAAATGGTCCTTTCCTTAAGCTTTTTGGATTTGAGGACCAGAAGAACTGGATCCATCTCATTTTTGTCACTGAATTGATGAGATGTAAAGATTTGTCTCATGGAGAATTCTGCTATAAACAAGAGATGCGAAGTCTTATGCAAAAACCATCCTAGAGATGCACCGATCCTAGAACCAGTTTTCCAATGCCTGATGGCAATCCTGCCTTTCTGTGGCCTTTTGTTCTAGGAACCACCCTGGTATCCTCTGAATAAAGTCCTTCTTTGCACTTGAGATAGCTTGACTTGAGTTGGGCTTCTGGCGCTTGCAATCACAAGCATCCCAAATAATACAAAAACCTTTTAGGACAGTTATTAGTATCTCTGCTTTCCAGAAGAGAACACTAAGTCTCCAAAAATGGTGAATTAAGTAATGTGCCCATGATCTCCTGGGTACCATGCAGTAAAAGTCACCATTCAACCAGGGTTTTCTGATTCCTGTGCAAGCTCATTCTGTCCCCTCACGTCACTCTCCTAAGATCTGGATTGACTTAAATACTCCCTTGCAGCCCATTCTCTCATTGAGAAAGGAAGAAAAAGGGAAAAGGAGAAATGAAGTTTTAGAAAAGAAAAAGAGGGAAAGGAGAAGTGCCCAATACAGGTTTCCATCCAATTAGACTGAACTGAATAGAGTTGAATGGAATGGCTGTGTTTCTATCATTCTAAGCTACATACTTTTTACATTTTATCATCTCTAAACCAGATTCAACTTACAATCAATGTGAGCATTTAATGCAGCGTTTCTTCCCCCCACACACACACAAAGAGCTGTTATCAAATCAATGATCTAACTTACAATCATGGTACCTTATAAATGAGAAAACACGGTAAAAATTTTCACCGTAAGAAGGCACCTACTTATTCTGATGACTCTGCCAATGTTGCAAACACTCCTGGAATCCTCTAGAACTACATTTCTCCAATGTTCACATTGAGACAGCTTCCTTTTTTTTTTTTTTTTGGTGGGGAAAGAGATCCCAACAACCATGTATGCCATTGTTCCCACTCCATGCATGTGCAGTTGCTGACAACACTCTACAGCAGCTGGTCATAAAGGAAAATGCAACTTGTATCCTCAGCAAACTCCAGGGAACACACTTTCATTTACAGATACAAATTTTGAAAACACTTAAATTTGGAAGGCTGCCTTAGTCACAAGTAAAATAAAGTCTTTGGAGGTGCATTTCATCAGCTCATTAGAACTGAAAAATTTCATTTTTACATCAGTTCAAGCCCAGCCAGCTCTCCTTCCCTTGAGGAGAGACAGGACTTTTAAATGTTGCTAGAGGTGGGGGTGGGGAGGGAAGGAGAAAAGAAAACATGTGACTTGACACAGTCCTTATCAAGAGGAGTTTAACAATATCAAAATTACAAATTCACATAACCTTTTGACCCAGGAATTTTATCTCTAGAAATACATGCTACCAATGTACTTCCATGTATATGTACAAGATTATTCATAAAAGCAGTATAATATCAAAACATTGAAAATGCCACCAGTAAGGGACTAGCTCAACAAACATAGCCAATCGATGGAATATTATTCAGCAGTATAAAAAGGACAGAGAAACACCTGTAATCCCGGCACTTTGGGAGGCCAAAGCAGGAGGATTACTTGAGGCCAGAAGTTCAAGACTAGCCTGAGCAATATAGCAAGACCCCATCTATACAAAAAGTACAAAACTTAGCTGGGCTTCATGATGTGCACCTATAGTCCCAGGTACTCAGGAGGCTGAGACAGGAGGATCGCTTGAGCCCAGGAGTTTGAGGTTGCAGTGAGCTATGATGACAACTATGATGACACTACTGCACTCTAGCCCACGCAACAGAGCAAGACTCTGTCTCAAGAAAAAAAAATGGAAGATTTCTATATACTGTTTCTATGTAGTAATATCTCTCTAAGGTATAGTACAGTATGTATAGCAGGCTATGTTTTGAGGAAAGGGGAAAGAAGAATTCATATTTAGCCCGGGCGCGGTGGCTCATGCCTGTAATCCTAGTTCTCTGGGAGGCCGAGGCGGGTGGATTGCTTGAGCTCAGGAGTTCGAGACCAACCTGAGCAAGAACAAGACCCCATCTCTACCAAAAATAGAAAGAAATTAATTGGACAGCTAAAAATATATAGAAAAAATTAGCTGGGCATGGTGGCACATGCCTGTAGTCCCAGCTACTTAGGAGGCTGAGGCAGTAGGATTGCTCGAGCCCAGGAGTCTGAGGTTGCTGTGAGCTAGGCTGACACCACGGCACTCACTCTAGCCCGGGCAACAAAGCGAGACTCTGTCTCAAAAAAAAAAAAAAAAAAGAATTCATATTTATATCTGCCAGCATTCACATATACAAATCTCAGAAAGAAATAAGAAATTCTTAAGGGTAAGATGTACCAGTTACCTATAATTACCCAAAACATACAAGCTTAAAACAACAAACATTTAGTATCTCACATAGTCTGTGAATCTGAAATCCATACACAGCTTAGCTGGATGGTTCTGGCTCAGGGTCTCTCACGAGGCTTTCGGTGATACAATGTCAGCCAGGACTGCAGTCATCTGAGGTTTGTCTGGGGATGGGGGACACCCCTCAGCCTCACTCATATTGTTTCTAGGCCTCTATTCCTTACTGGCTATTGGCCAGATACCTCAATTCCTCACAACATGGGCTTCTCCATGAGATGCTTGAGTGTCCTCACAACATGGTGGCCAACTTCCTTCATAGCAACTGACCCAAGAAAGAGAAAGAGCTGAAGATGGAAGCTGCAGTCTTGTATAACTTAATCTCAGAAGTGGCATACCATCACATCTGCAACATTCTGCTGGTCACAAAGACCAATCCTGTTCCAACGTGGGAGAGGACTACGCAAGGGTGTGAATGCCAGTAGGCAGGGATCACTGGCGGCCATCTTGGAAGCTGGCTATTTCAGAGGAGCACTGGGAAGATGGGGGACAAGGACATGAGCGAGACTTTTCACTGCACTTTTTACATTATTTTATTTTGAACTTTAAACTATATTTCCTATTCAAAACATTGAAATTATTGTTTGAGCTCAGGAGTTCGAGACCAGCCTGAGAAAGAGCAAGATCCCGTCTCTACCAAAAATAGAAAGAAATTAATTGGACAGCTAAAAATACATAGAAAAAATTAGCCGGGCATGGTGGCGCATGCCTATAGTCCCAGCTACTTGGGAGGCTGAGGCAGAAGGATTGCTTGAGCCCAGGAGTCTGAGGTTGCTGTGAGTTAGGCTGACGCCACGGCACTCTAGCCCAGGCAAAAAGAGTGAGACTCTGTCTCAAAAGAAAAAAAAAAAACAAAAAAAAAAACATTGAAATTAGAGAGAAAGAGAGAGAATGTCCTAAGGGACAACCAGCTGTCTGGATCATAGTTTGAGACTCCCTCTAATAGAGCCAAGGTTCTCAAACTAGGACAATAGGTACCCCAGGGGAATCCTGTCATATCCCTGGGACACACAATGCTACAGTACAAACATGACCATCTTCCTGGGGCATCAATAGACTTTAGTAAAAGTAATAAGAATTTAAAATAAATGTGGCACAAAGTAGAATGCAGAATTCACAAATATCTAAGATAAAACATGAGACTTCAAAGAAAGTTTCACCCTTGCAGAGGCTACTTGGGGCTATACTCTCTCTGCAGGGTTTGAATTCATTCTCATTTCTTCTTCAGGATGGTTTGTTAAGAGTTTGAAAACCACTGCTCTGGGCAAATTGCCCTTCAGAGTCACACACACACACAAAATCAATCTCATTATTAAAAGATAAATTTCATTTCAATAAAAATTACAGTAACGAGCTTGATCATCTACTATTTTCACTCAACTTGGCTACAAATGACTTCCAACTGTCTAAAAAAATTCCAATCCACCCTCAGAGAGCCAATAGGCTATTAATTCTAAAGATTATACGCTAAAGAGGTTGCTCATGTTCTTAGCATTGGCAGCACTATCAGAATAAGGCACATATTCCAATAATGGCTATTTGGAAGGAAAAAAACACTCAAGCAAAAACATCAGCTTTGCTTTGTTTCTTAAATATAGCTCGTGACTACCAATGGTGTTTGTTTCCTTGCTCTATGTTTTTCCATTTGGCACTTTTGTTTCTTTCCCATCACTCCCCTCCAAACCCAAAGGAATCCTGTTATCCCTTGAATAATGTATAGGTGGAGAAGGGATGAGGACCCTGGACTCTAAGAGTCTCACTATCTGAATCCAAATTCTAGCCACTCCTTTCAAATGCTGTACGACTGTGCATAAGTTCCTACCCGCTCTAAGCCTGTTTCTCTACTTGGAAAATAAAACTATACATATATCCGTAAAGCTCTTAGCCAGGACTTGGCATAGAGTAACCATTCAAGAAATATTAGCCTTATCAAGGAAATAGCTTCTGATCAATTCATTTTCATTAAGCAATGAATGCCTATAACAGTAATGACCTCTGACCAACCAGCCTGACCTGAAGCCTGGCAAGAGACGTATATTTACATATTTCTTCTTTATAATTTCCTAGAGTCCAAATTCTCTATAATGACCAAGTATAACTGTTGCCATCAGACAGAAAGCTGGCATTAACTCTCTGCATGCTGATCCCGAACCCAGCCTTTGGTTCTAGTTTGGCCCCTCTACTTTCAGAGCACGGCTACTCCAATTAGAGGCAGAGAGGCTCACCTTGTGTTTTGTTGTTGTTTTGCCTCGGTTTTGTAAACAAACAAGTAAATAATAAAATGGAGATAACACCCTCCAGACAGCATGTAATTTCCTAAGCTTGGGAAAAACAGGACGAAATTGAAAATGTCTTTCTCCAGTTCGAATCCCCTGCCCTCTCCCATCTGCCAACTCTGGTCTCCCACACTCTGGGGAAAAACCATAAGTGGCTCCCTTTGTGCTTTCAAGTTGGACAGTGACGGTCAGAAGCAGGAGCGAGGCAGCCCTGCTAACATGGAGCAATGGGAGAAATCAGGCTGAATTAGAGAAGCGTAAACTCTAGAGCGTGTTTTTACAACTCCATTAGTTCTAAGCACATAAGGATTTCAAACCAAAGAGCATCCCCACACAAATCCTTGGATTATTTAAGAGATAAGGCGCATCCAAAATTAGCATATAGATCAGAGGCAAGCAGTTGAGTGCTGCTAAAGTAGGCTATAAATGCCTTGGGGGAAAAAAGCCAGTTGTTTTTCTAAAGAAAGCTTTACACTACTCCAAAATCCTATTCAGGGAGTGTGAACTATAAATCAGATGAACTGCACTGCTATGGACTGAGTTGTGTCTCCCCACCAAATGGATATGTTGAAGACTTAACTTCCAATATCATGGTATTTGGAGATGGGTCTTTTAGAAGACAATTTAGGTTTGGATGAAGTCATGAGGGTGGGATCTTCATGGTGGGATTAGCATCCTCATAAAGAGACATGGCAAGGGGGAGAAAGATGGCCAAATAGAAGCCTCCAGCAATTATCCCTCTGCACGAACATCGAATTCAACAACTATCCACGCAAGCAAGCACCTTCAGAAGAACCAAAAGTCAGTTGAGCGATCATGCTATTAATACCTGGTTTTAACATTATCTGAAGGAAAGAGGCGCTGAAGAGGGCAGAAAAGAAGTCTTGCATTGCCTACGCCACCCACCCCCAACCCCTGGCAATGTCGCACCCGCACACAGAGTGGAGAGAGAATCTATGTGCCTGGGGGAGGGAGAGTGAAGTGATTGTGGGTCTTTACAATGAAAGGCACAAGGGAACACAGCCCAGGGCAGAATTCTGCTGGTGCCCACAGAAGGGGCATTTTGACCAGCCCGGACAGAGGGAAATCCTCTGCCCTGAAACCTGAGTTCCAGCTAGTTCTGTCTAGCCCCACCACTGGCTAACAAAATGGGATCACATTACGCTAAAAAGTTTCTGCACAGCAAAGGAAACAATCAACAAAGTGAAGAGACAACCCACAAAATGGGAGAAAATATGTGCAAACTACCCATCTGACAAGGGATTAATAATTAGAATATATAAGGAGCTCCAACAACTCAGTAGGAAACATCAAATAGCCCAATTAAAAATGGGCAAAGGCTCTAAATAGACGTTTCTCAAAAGAAGACATACAAATAGCCAACAAGTATATGAAAAAATGCTCAACATCATTAGTCATCAGAGAAATGCAAATCAAAACTGCAATGAGATATCATCTCACCCCAGTTAAAACATCTTTTAT